>JAWNNO010004512.1:0-26107 GCA_035044985.1 Lordiphosa fenestrarum
CCAAAAGTGTTGCCGACATTTAGGATGACATTTTGTCACAAAGAAATAAATGAAAACAAATGAACAGGGTATTTTGTGGTCTGGAAACTCGACTACAGCGCCCTTACTTGTTTTTTTATTTCTTTGAAACATGGGTTTGTCGAATATGGGCAACCCTGTATGTAACATCCAGAAGGAGCATTCCCACCCCTATAAGCATATATTCTTGATCAGCATCAACAGGCGAGTCGATATAGCCATGTCCGTCTGTCTGTCCGTATGAACGCACAGATCTCAGAGATGGTAAGAGATAGAGGTTTGACATGTATGGGACATATGCTTCTTATGTCTGCAGGCAGATCAAGTTTATTTTCAATTTTGGCCACGCCCCCTCCCGACTCCAAAATTTTAAAAAAACCTCATACCTCCCACATATTTTAAGATAGATAGTTCGCACCTTCTAGACATATTTAGTAATCAGGATTACTTATCGATTCGCCAAAGGAATAGTGAAGATCGGATTAACGGTTGTCGAGTTATGATCAGAAGAGTGTTCGCTGCTGCTGCGCAGTAGCAGCGCTGCTATTAGCTGCTACTGCAGCATCAAAATTTATGCTGAGCGTATAATTTCGTTGGTACAGAGTATGTTATAGTTGGGCTAGACCGACTTTCTTTCTTGTTTTTCCATCTGATCGACTTGAAATTCGTTTGGAATGTAAAAATTTATAGATTTTTAAAAATGCTTGGAAACTGTTGTATAAATAAAAATTAGAAGAAAATTAGTTTGTAGCAAAATTATGCAATATAATTTGAGTTGTAATTTTAAGATTTTGAAAAGAAAAGACAGAAAGAAAATGGTCGAAAAATGTTGGTTATAGAAAATTAGTTTCCTATTGGTTGACTTTCAACTCCACTAGAAAGAAAAACTTTCCACTTATTTGTGGTATTTCCTTAGTTCGGTAAATCAAGGGCGATGGTAAATGCAACGGCAACCACTATTCTTAATGCATTATAAATGAAATTCGGTTTCTAAACCTCAAGGGGCTAAGTTAATTAGAAATTAGCTGTACAATTTAGGAACATTCACTGCCACCATCAAGGTCGACAAATAGAACGCTAAGGGAAAAAGGCTTTTGAAATGTGTAGTGTATGTGTAATTCGAATTGTACTCTCCGAGGGAAAATACAATTAAAAGAGAGATCTTTTAATTCAAGAAAATCCAGCGCATGTCTTCAAAAAATTTACCTTATTCGATGGACTTTAAAGCGATGTTTAATGTTTATATAGCGGCTTTACTGATGGCACCGGCTTATATGGCACTCTCAGCTGACACAATTTGGTGGTAACCTGCTGGACTAGCAAATAATTTCTATATGTAGGATCTATTTTTTGATTTTTTTTTTTAGTTTTTTGGTTCAGCTCAAACAAAACCAAACCCCTCTGCTCACTCTACTTGTGCTCTGTTCCATCCTCCATCAGTGTTTTACGATTCATATTTATCCAGAATTTTTCAGCTGCCACTCACCGACTCACTAACCTATTCGAGCAACTAGCCCGCCCCCTTTGGTTGCGGCATCCCACACTTCATTGCGCTCTGTTGGCATTTTCCATTTTCCATTATGCTTTTCTGTTTAGTTTAAAATTCAACCGGAAATCTTGTTGTACAGCAGCTGCATATTTCTAGTGCGTGCCCATTTTTGTATGTAGTTTTTTTTTTTTTTTGTGTTCGGTCGCGAGAATTTATGCAAAGAAAGCGAAAAGTGCAAACTAAAGTGCAGTTGGCGTAAAAGGAGAAAAGAAAAGCGCGTCTGTCTTTTGTTTTGCAAGGAGGAGGGTGCCTGCTGAACAGTTGAGCGCACAATTTGGTGCAGATTGTTGGTTAAGCGCCAGGGGTGGGCTTTCGGCCTGAAGATAGCGCTAAGCAATGGCAGCAGAACAAGAAGATGAGTGAACTGAGCAATGCGCGTAATGCAAATCGCAGCTACAATGTGTGCATGTGGGTGGTGAGGGGTGGGGGGGCGGACCATCATTAACGTATTACGCGCATGTTTGTGCAGCCACTTTGCATATCATTTAAGCCGGAGACAAGCAATGGACGTTGCACGGAATAAACTTGCTCCTTCCCTTCGTTAAGAAAAAGTTGTTGAAAAAATAATAAACACTTTGTGTGTGTGTTTGTTGTAAAAGTGCAAATGGTGGGGGCATAATATAATGTCGAGGAACCAAGTCTAAGGGGGAGCTCTTGGTTATCAGCCCTCTCAGTGGGTTAAGGAGTCCTTAGGTGTTTGAAGTTATTAGTACTCTCACGTACTCGATCTGTTTCCAGTCTAGTTTTTATACACTTGAACGGTAGCTGCTTGAATTTTATACCGATTACAGCCAGAGTGCTATTTTCGGGGTCCTTAAACTTGACCTAATAGCTCAAAAGAGATGTTTGTGCAAATTAGAAACCAAAAATACACTTATCAGCCATTTTGACCATATTTCATGCTCGGCTTGGTCGACTTGTACTTGAAAATTCAAGCCAAATGTCGGGATCATAGGTCGCTTGTTCTTCTGAAGATATTCTCAAAATATCCCATCAAGATTCGAACTTAAGCCTTCAGTTCATAACCTTAACCTAAAATGTTCGAATATTAACTATTTTTTTTTTAACCAACGAATCTCCGTTAACATCTCCGATATTAAAAAATTTAAGACCTTAGTATTAACTCAGAAACATCAACCCATTTTTTTAACTCAGTTCTGCACACACCAAAGACAGATAAAATTGAAAGCATTCAAAATATTAAAATATTTACATATTTAAGTTGGCCCTGATCGACTTTGATATACCCGTAGCTTAGAAGAATTGTTTTAAATCCAATCCTAATGTTAATTAACGAAGCATTAAAGTGTATACATTTTTATAATAACCCATCTAACTCTCTCATTTATTATCCAATCTTTATGCAAATATCAGAGATTATATGCAGAGATTAGGAGATATTCAAAATTTTTTTATGTGACGAATCTTGATCTTGACCTTTATGCAGACAAAACTGGTCTTAAAATAAAAGATGGTTGCTCTAGCTCTAATACTCTTTGAGATCTGAGTGTTCATGAGCTGAAATATTCATTTCCGACCCCATAAACTATATATATTCTTGATCAGGGTGACGAGCTGAGTCGATTGAGCTTTGTCCGTCCGTCTGTCCGTCTGTCTGTCTGTCTGTTTCTACGCGAACTAGTCTCTCAGTTTTAAAGCTATCACACTCAAAAAATTTAATTTCTAATTTCTAGAAATTCGCCCTAAAATAATTTTACTTTCTTGTTTTTAGACAATTTTTTCTTAAATTTAGAAAAAACAACCCTAAAAAAGATTTTTTAGAAAATAATTTCTTAAATTTAGAAATTCGATTAATTTTTTCTTAAATTTAGGGTAATTTTTCTAGATTTTTTCCTCAATACTTTCTAAAATTAAGGGCGAATTCACCCTTGAATTTAGAAAAAAATACATTGCACTGTGTCTTAAAATAGGGCGAATCGCCATAAATTTAAGAAAGCACATTTCTTAAATTTAGACAAGCCATTTAGAATTTCGCCCCAAAATATAGAAAAAAAAGTCTTTAGGGCGATTGCCGTAAAAAATAAAAAAATTTTAAAAAGACAACCCTTGTAATTCTCAAGTACGAATTCCGTGCATTCGGAATATAAAAGGGGCAACTATTATTCGGCATGCTGAGAAAATCGCCCTAAAATATATAAAAATAATCTAGAAAACCGCCCTGATTCAAGTTCGAATTCTCTGCTTTCGGAATATAAAAGAGGCAGCTGAGTGCTTAGCATTTGACTGCGTTCTTTACTGTGACTCACGCGAGTGCTTGGTAGTCGAGTGCGATAAGATGCCTTTCGTGTTGAACTTTATCCGAAGTCCCGAGTTCAAGTCCCAGGCAAGGCAAAGTTAGAAATTAAAATATTGATTACTAATTACAATGTGATTTTCAGAAAGAAACTTTAGTGAACCAACAGAAAGAAAATATCCTATAAAAATAATATAATATATAAGGGGTTAAACGCTTCTTAGTGTAGTAGTCTTCTTCCTGTTCTGTCTCCAGTCTCCCCCCACTCCCTTTCCTGTCAATAATACTTGAAAAAGCTTTTTTTTTAGATCTAGAAAGGTTTTTCTAAAATCTAGAAAGGATTTTTTAAAATCTGAAAAATGCTTTTCTACAATTAAGAAAATATTTTCTAGCTTATAGTAAATATTTTCTTACAGCCATGCTCCGGTTTTTCGCAAATTCGTACGATTTCAGTTTAGAGCGCTCCGAAATTCGCCAGTTTTTGTCATCGATAATGTTCCATTCCCAACTTGTTTTGTGTCATTTCACATAACAAAAACAGCTGTTGAGCGCCATATATACCATGGCCAAATCGCAAATTGTTGTTATTATGAGCAGTTTTCCATCTCGCTCAATTTCGTGTGTCTCTATTAAATAATTGATTAAAATATTGCCTTAGTGCGAATTGAGTGGAAGAGTCCGTAAGACAAATCTAAAAAGCTTAGAAAACTGAATAAAAATAGTTTCGTGGGCTGTCTGTTTGTGCATCAACCAATATTTTTCATTTACTTTTCATTTCACGGACTCAGATGTCGCCGGTTTAAAAACGGAAAAACTTTGCGATTTCCGAATTTCGGAGCACTAACTTTTACGATTTGGTGATCAAATCGCAAAATTTTTGAGAATGCGAAAATGGGAGCATGGCTGTTAATTTCAGAAAGTCTTTGTCATATTTTTAGAAATAATTATACTCTGTACCGTAGGTACATAGAGTATTATAAGTTTGTGCAAAAGTATGTAACAGCCAGAAGGAAGCATCTCCGACCCCATAAAGTATATATATTCTTGATCAGCATCAACTGCCGAGTCGATATAGCCATGTCCGTCTGTCCGTCCGTCTGTCTGTCCGTATGAACGCACAGATCTCAGAGATGGTAAGAGATAGAGGTTTGACGTGTATGGGACATATGCTTCTTATGTCTGCAGGCAGATCAAGTTTATTTTTAATTTTGGCCACGCCCCCTCCCGCCCCCGCAATTTAGAAAAAACGTCATATCTCCCACAGTTTTGAAGATAGATGGCTTGTTTCTTCTGGACATATTTAGTTATTAGAATAACTTATCGATCCGCCAAAGAAATGAAGAAGATCGGATTAACGGTTTTCGAGTTATGATCAAAAGACAAAATTTCTTGGTACAGAGTATGTTATAGTCGGGCTTGACCGACTTTCTTTCTTGTTTTTCTAAGAAATATGGCGAATCGCCTTTGACTCCTTTTTTAATGCGAATTTCTAAATTTTAGGGCGATTTTGACTGTTTTTTTTTTGAGTGCAGGCTGAAATTTTGCACAGAGTCTTCTTTTTGCTGCACACTAGTAATATGTCGGAACCGACCGGATCGGACTACTATATCTCATAGCTCCCAAAGAAACAATCGGTCGGAAAACTAGTTTTAGTATGAAAAACTTGTTTCTTTTAAATGGAAACGACTCCAAACTTTGTAATCGTATGTTTTATATGTCTTTTTATAATTCTACCAAGTTTTATTCAAATCGGACAACTATATGGTATAGCTGCCATACAAAAGAAAGGTCTAAAAAACAGTCTTAGTTAGAAAAACTTTTTTGTTTTTAATGGTAGCATCCTGTAATTTTGTATTTGTTTGTTTCTCGGGCTTTTACACAATTCTACAAGTTTTTGTCCAAATCGGATGACTATATCATATAGCTCCCATACGAACGATCGGTCGGAAAATGGGAAAAAAGTATTTTTTGAATATATTTAAGCGAGCAATTGCAAGGGTATAAAAACTTCGGCACAGACGAAGTTAGCTTAGCTTTCTCGTTTTTATTAAAATTATACCTCAGAAATGTAGACCAAAACCTAAACGATCAAAATGAAACCGACCTGTTCGCAATTCCGAATTATCGCATGCGCTGTGTTGATCGGAATTGCCAAGTCTACCTTATTGCTAAATAACAATTCGATAACGAGTCGAATCGAGTTCAATCGAAAAGCAAATCGGTTTCTGTTTTACTCGGGAAAAGGGAACACCAAAATGAAAACGATTTGGAAATGCGTTCGTTTTACTTTTTGATTCCACTCGGAAAAGGCAACAGGCCTGTCTAATGTTACTAATGGTTGAGATTTTTCCTGCTTTGTACATTTTGGTTACCGTTGGCTGTATCGACTTAGCTGTTGATGCTCATCAACAATATCTACTACTGTGGGCAAAAAGGTGAATTTGTTTGTAAAAAATGAAAAATCTTTATTTATTCTTCTAAATCAATTTCATCCCCTTTAAAGTAATCCCCTCCCGATAAAATACACTTATGCCAACGTTTTTTCCAATCCTCGAAACATGCCAAATAGTCCATTTCCGGTATAGCCATCAGCGCTTTCTTCGATTTTGCTTTTATCTCCTCAATCCCCGAAGTGGTCTCGTGAGTTTTGGGAATAGCCAGAAGTCACACGGAGCCAAATCAGGCGAATACGGTGGTTGCGGAACGATATGCGTCGAATTTTTGATGACTTTTTTGCAAGAAATTGAGAACTTCGGATACCAACGGGAATTTACTTTTCGTAGGCCCAAATGGTCTTTCAAAATGGTTTTCACAGATCCTTCTGATATTCCGATCATATCAGTAAGGTCTCTAACAGCCAACCGACGATTTTTGCGCACTAATTCCTCCACTTCATTGACGTGTTGGTCATCTGTTGACGTCGATGGTCGTCCGGAGCGCTCCAAGTCATCCACACGTTCTCGACCCTCTTTGAAGGCTTTGTACCACTTATAAACATTTTTTTGTGACATGGTAGAATCACCAAAGGCCTTCCGCAACATCCTCAACGTTTCCGCAGCCGAAATTTCATTCCGCAAACAAAATTTGATGGCACTTCTCTGCTCAGACATTGTAAAAATCGAAAAATGCACTCTTGGTCGTTTGGAAAACACAAGCGTAAATATATTTCTGATAATGACATTCACATGAAATTTGGCACAGATGTCATCAACAGTCCTGCCAACTCAAGAAAAAAAAACCTGCCCGAATTGTTAGGCCCGCGAAATTTAATATTTATTTATGTGTGGTGAAACGGCAGCGGAGAGAGTCAGTGCAAACATGCACAGCTATTCATTGACTGAGGCGCACACACAGTCATATACAGTTCGAAGGACCCATGTTTTTTTAAAAAAAATCAAAGAAAAAAATAAAAATTTGGCGTTTGGCAATCTTAATCATTTAATTTGTTCCAAGTAGATTTGTTTACATCAATTTTTGAATATGATATCTCTCAAATGGCCGCCTCTGGCGTTGATGGCGTATTGTGCCCTTTTTGCAGCATTTTCCATCGTTTTCGCCAACATTTCGGCCGGAATAGCGGCTATTTCTTCACGAATGTTGTCCTTGAGCTCTTCTACGGTCCTTGGCTTGTTAACGTAAACCTTTGACTTCAAATATCCCCACAAGAAGAAGTCAGGCGGCGTCAAATCGGGCGAACGCGGTGGCCAGTCCAAATCACCACTTTTCGACATCAAACGGCCCGGAAACAATTTCTTCAGAAAATCGATTGTTATGCGACTTGTGTGCGGTGGAGCGCCGTCTTGTTGAAACCAGAACTGCCTCATACGCTTTCGACGAATAATTGGCATCACAAAATTGGTCATCATGTCGCGATAACGCTCCTGGTTGATGGTAACAGCATGGCCATTTTCATTTTGGAAGAAAAACGGCCCAATGACCGTTTCGCACTAACGCCGCACCAAACTGTGACTTTTTCGTCATGAAGAGGCACTTCTTGAATCTCCTGAGGGTTTTCAGTGGCGTAAATACGGCAATTTTGCTTATTTACGGTCCCATTCAATGTGAAATTTTAATTTTTTAAAAGCACGTTGAGTTTTCACAATTGACTTGTTCTGTTGAATGTAAATTTCAACTATTTCAGAGCGCTCGCGTGGCGTGTATTGTTCCATGGTAAAAATCTGCTTGGACTGACGCTTCAAACGCGGTATGTCATTAAGCGATCTGACATCTCAGTCAAAAGTTATGGCGTTGCCAAATGGGTCCGTCGAATATGGACAACCCTGTACAGGGTGCGCCATCTAAAGTGTCGGTATGGCAACACGTAATAACTTTGACATTTACCAACCGATTGCTTGTGTTAGACATGTTTTGGAAACATCAATCTAATACAATATTGACCATGGAACGCTTCACACCAAAACAACGTGCCGAAATAGTGACGTTGTACATTGAAAATAATCGTTCAATTGTGCTAACAAATTTTGATGACCGATGAGGCCCATTTCACGCTTTCTGGTGGTGTTAATAAGCAAAATTGTCGCATATGGGGCACGGAAAATCCACACCGCATCCATGAAATACCTTTACACGTCCCTGGACGCCTGGTATCAAAAAGAGGCGATATTGACTGGCCACCCAGATATCCAGATTTGACCGCCTCAGACTTCTTTTTGTGGGGCTATTGTGGGGCAAGGTTTACGCCAGCGATCCACAGACCATTGAAGAGCTTAAGGCCAACATTCGTGCCGAAATCGCCACTTTATCGACTGAGACGCTCGAAAAAGTAATGGAAAATGCCGCAAAAAGGGCACATTTTGTTGTGGCCAATAAAGGCGGCCACTTGATTGATGTTGTGTTCAAAAAGTAGTCGAAATAAATTGTACAGGACCAAATTAAAGGAACAAGATCAACATATAGCAATCGGTTGTTTGTTTTTATATTTATTCAGTGTTGCCATACCGACACTTTAGATGGCGCACCCTATACTAAGGTTGGGTTTGGTAAGGGAGCAATGGTTGGATTGTGAGAGTCCCAAAGGCCAAGGAGAATCAAAGACCGACAGTTAATGTTTATTATTACCTCTAAGTATTCAAAGTCTCGGCCAAAAACTGACTTTTGGCAGACAGCTACCAAATGCTATCTATCCCAATAAAGTTTTGAAAGTTTTAGCCGCCTTGACGTCGTGTCATACTTTCTTATATGTTGTTGTTCTTGGCTTGCTCCGCAACTCGAACATGCTGCCCACCACTGCAGAGACACAAAATACTACAAAAGAGGCTGGTAGAACGTACTGCAGTTTGAAAAGGAACCACCCTCTATTAACAAGGAACCACCCTCTATTATCTGGGCCTGTCGACTGTCAGTGCAACAGGCGTCTCTGCACGCCAGCGCTGCCATAACTGTTTGGGAATTTCAAAGGCAGGCCTTGCCATATTAGTGTGGACGGTGACCAAAATGTTTGCTTACATTATTGCACACTAAAACAGTAAATACAGTCACAAATGCAAAAGTGAATATATAAACTAAGTACAAAATGTTTATTACTCATAAAATTCTTAACCTAGTAGTTGTTTCTGAAACAAAGTTACTGTTTTAAACGAAATAAGGCATAAACAAGAAAGAAAGTCGGTCAAGCCCGACTATAACATACTCTGTACCAAGAAAATTTGTCTTTTGATCATAACTCGAAAACCGTTCATCCGATCTTCTTCATTTCTTTGGCGGATCGATAAGTTATCCTAATAACTAAATATGTCCAGAAGGAACAAGCCATCTATCTTCAAAACTGTGGGAGATATGACGTTTTTTCTAAATTGCGGGGGCGGGAGGGGGCGTGGCCAAAATTGAAAATAAACATGATCTGCCTGCAGACATAAGAAGCATATGTTCTATACATGTCAAACCTCTATCTCTTACCATCTCTGAGATCTGTGCGTTCATACGGAAAGACAGACAGACGGACAGACGGACGGACGGACAGACGGACATGGCTATATCGACTCGGCTGTTGATGCTGATCAAGAATATATATACTTTATGGGGTCGGAGATGCTTCCTTCTGCCTGTTACATACTTTTGCACAAACTTATAATACTCTATGTACCTACGGTACAGAGTATAAAAAAGTTTTAAGTAACAAAATAGCTAAGCTAAGAATCTGCCTGCACTTCCCCAGCCAAGTGATAGAACCAGTTGGGAATTTTGATGGCAGATCCTTTGCATATTTACCGTTCTTATTTGTGGGTGATTTGTGTTCTTTATTTTGCTTGGATTTGATTTTCCATCTTTACCTTCACTTCTTTAAACAAAGTGGTTCCACCTAAACAATAATAATAAGTTGATTAAAACCGAGCCAGCTCGCAAAGAAGTTATTTAGTTATTTGCCCACATTTTTGGTGAGAAGCACCAATTAATTTCATAGAATATTTTGGCTTACTAATTAGAAATGCAAGTGGCAAAAGTTGAGCTTTGACATTTTCCCTTCTTTTTGTACGTATTTTTGCAGCTCCATAGAAACGTTGCGTGCGGAAACGCCTGAAGAGTTCTTTGCACTAAAACAGGTGCCGCAGCTGCTTTCACAGGATGCCCCTGATGAAGGCCAACTCAATGTGGGTAGAGCCACAACTGTTGTGTGCCATAACGACGACGATGACCACAAACTGCATCAGCAGCAGCAGCAGCAGCTGAAGAAGCTCAAAATCCGGCGGGAAATGCATGCCCTGGCTATGGAAGGCGGCGATGTGGCCCGTGGCTATTGCTCCTGTGATGAGCAATGGACCAACACCAGCAACAACTTGTCGTCGTCACCCACCTCCACATCGACCACATCGGCCACTATGTCGCCAACTCTGCCCAGCGGAAATGCTAGCAGCAGGGGAAACCGCAACGGAAATGGAATTGTGAAACTAAAAGCGGAGCTCTCATCGGCCACAACAAAGCGTCTCAAGCAGCAGCATCATGTGCGCTTCTCCGACGAGAAGAATTTCTCGGATTGAAAACTACTAGACTGCACCCCCTTTTCTTCCTGCCCAACCCCCCAAACCCCCAACCCCTACCCACTCATAAATACTAACAAAACGGTAGCTCAAATGTAACAAAACTTCAGTTGTGTAAATAGTCGAAAAACCCAAATCAAATGTTAGATCTGTTGTGAACTTTATATAATCACATGATATATATACATATAACTATCAGCATATTTGTTAGTTAAGCGTAGCACAGCAAATCCAGAATTTTTTCTACTAAGTATTATACCAACTAAAACATATGCTAGAAATCAATTAAGTTGTACATAAAAATCTAGTTAAACCCATCAAATTGTGGTATTATTTACTTCAAGTAAACAAAAAGGCAAATACGGCTCAACATTTAATTATGAAATAATACCAACTGATACAGATCGAACAAAATTCCAAAATAATTATCTAGCTAATTAGTTAAACACAAATGACGCTCTGGGAATTTCGAATCTTTAAGTTGTGAATTCAATTCATTTGTTTGCAATGTTTTTAGTTTTAGTTTTAGTTTCATTTAAGCGTCGCCAAGTTCTAAGTATAGACAAATTCAATGATGTATGTAAGTTTAAGCAGCATACATTTATAATCGTCTAGTTTAATATAAAAAAAGAAAAACAAAACGTATTTAAAACTAAGTCTAAAAAAGTATAAAACGAAATAACTGAAAAAACAAACAAACAAATAAAGAAAACGCATAAAAACCAAAAGAAAACTAAAAACAATAAAACTTAAACATATTAATTGAAAACAGAAGGAAGATTTTTATTTGGGTTTGCATTGGTCACAGAGAAATAGGTACGCTGTGGAAGTAACCAATTCCTAGACATTTTATTGAAGTCAGCTTCTTTTACAATAGGAATGTATTGTAATTTTCATCATGAGCTCACTTTAAGAACGGCTTGAACAGTTTATGTCTGCTAGATCAGTCTAGAAAAATATACAAATTAATCATCGAACTCAGTTGTTTCGGCGTGGCTTTTGCTTTCTAAAAAAACACAAGTGCTAAAAATGTTGCTTTTTCTTGGTCTAGGAACAGAACTCAACAGTTTGGACATACGTCTATTGAGCATTCACGGGAAAGCTTTTCAATCAGCAAGCAAAAATCGCTGTAGTGCAGATGGTAAGACCATTGCCTAGAAACTACGAATTAGCCTCTTGTCGTATAACTTTGAGACCAAAATCATATGAGAGTTTCTACACAGAGAGAAAAATCAGTTATTTCGTATTTGAAATCCGGCTTTCCAAACTTAATAGCCAACTCAGTCTTAAATGACTGCCACCAACTCCGCCATACTTCTATTAAATACAATGTTTTAAGCAGAGCTGCAGTTCGAACCCGGAATTCCGACTTTCAGATTACTGTGAACCGAATCTTGAACCGAACCTCTTAAGGTATTAAAGCTGAACCTGAACCCGTTCCGAACCCAAAGTTTCGGTTCGGTTCAACAACAATTATAAATTTGAACTATTTCCCAGTAACTTCTTCTGTTATCCTGATAGAATTATCCACATTACTGTGGAAACACTTTTCGTATGTGGACTACGAAATTGCATTTTACTTTAAGGGCTGTATGCGGAACTTCGAAGTTTCTATTTCGTCAGAATACTTTATATAAGTAGAAACACATTGTCATTGCTTTGATGGTCATGAGCTGTATGAAAGTGTTTCTATTTATATAAAGTATTGTGAAATCCCATCCCAACCCAAAATCGAGACAATTCCCTAACAGTTTATGTCGGTTTTATGCTACACATGCTATATACTATATACTATATATATATTGGCTGTACCAAGGTTCGAACCAAAACCTTGGCCCAAAAACCTTGAACCTCAAAATTCTGAACCTGAACCATTGGTAAATTTTGGTTCGAGGGGGCCGGAGATCCACGAAATTTTTTGGGTTTGTAGCCCTGGTTTTAAGTACGTTGCACTTAATTACAGTATTTGAGGACTAGGATTTTATGACGAAACATACTTAAAACGAAAAAGCTAAGCTAACTTCGTCTGTGCCGAAGTTTTTATACTCTTGCAAGTGCTCGCTTAAATAGTTTCAAAAAATACTCTTTTTCCTCTTTTCTCTTTTCTTTTTATACCAGTTACTCGTAGAGTTAAAAGGGTATACTAAGGTCGTGCAAATGTATGTAACAGGCAGAAGGAAGCATCTCCGATATCATAAAGTATATATATTCTTCATCAGCATCAACAGCCGAGTCAATATAGCCATGTCCGTCTGACCGTCCGTCCGTTCGTCCGTCCGTCTGTATGAACACCTAGATCTCAGAGACTAGAAGAGCTAGAGCAACCAAATTTTAGATGTAAGCTAGTATTGTCTGTAGGCAGATCAAGTTTGTTTCAAATTTTGGCCACGCCCCCTCCCGCCCGCAATAAAAAATGTTGAATAACTCCCACAATTTTTAAGATATCGAGCTCAGATTTTGCAGTGTAGTCTATGTGGCCAATATCTACAATCTCACAAATTTTCAAAAGGATCGGTTCATAAATGGCCGAGTTAAAAAAAATGTTGCATACTTATCCGAGCCGCATGATGTTATTAAACACTAATTGAACTCAGTAACGGGTATTTCGAAGTCGGGCAGGGCCGACTTTAACTTACGCTCTCGTTTCTATATGATATAGTCATCCGATTTGGGCAAAAATTTGTAAAATTATGTGAAAGCATGTGAAACAAACAAATACAAAATTGCATGTTGCTACCATTAAAAACAAAAAAGTTTTTCTAACTTAGACTGTTTTTCAGACCTATCTTTTGCATGGCAGCAATACCATATAGTTGTCCGATTTTAATAAAACTTGGTAGAATTATAAAAAAACATAGAAACGATTACAAAGTTTGGAGACGATTCCATTGAAAAGAAAAAAGTTTTTTATACTAAAACTAGTTTTTCGACCGATTGTTCCTATGGGAGCTATGAGATATAGTCATCCGATCAGGTGGGTTCCGATAGTTCCATAGCTTTTTTTACAATAATCGATATTTAACCGTTGAAACTTCCATGTTGTCAACTTTGTAGATGCATTCCAGAGACTAATCATCGATTATATAGTCATAAAGATAAGGCGTACTACAATGAAAAATTATATATATATTTACACTTCTTATTGTTGAGAGGCAGTCTGTTGGTCTTGCACCAGTTATTGAGAGAGTTTAGGTCCCTTTGTGGGAGAATAGGTGATACTGGATCATCATAAGACAGGCAAAGTTTAAGATCGTCCGCATACATTAAACTTGAGAATGAGTTAACGCAGTGGGAATATCACTTACAAATTAGTTAAAGAGCAGTGGGGCCTTGGAGTACACTAGAGGATAGTGTTGGGAAAACCATCGATAGCACTATTGTTGTCACCCCCAATCGATAGTATTGTGCACATTTGAAGAAACTTTTCGATACAATAAATTAAAAGTAAAATTACATTGAAAAATCTAAGCAAGTGGCATCAACAATATGAAACAGAAGCTTTCTGATGAATTCGAATGTTGCTACTTAAGAAGCTTGTGGCTTTGGTTCTACTTAGCGCACACGACCTTCTGATTTTAAACGATCTGTCAACAAAGTTATCATTTTTTGATGGTACAGAATTATGTTCTTGAAGCAGCAAAGCATCTTGAAACTCAAGAAGGTGTGCCCCGAGCTTCTAGCAAAAAAAAAGTACCGGACTCACTCAGTACGAAAACCGAACTGACCAAACCAGCGACCATTTTGGACCCGATAATTAGGAAGGATGGATTCCGGTGTGGTAGCTGGCGTCCCTAAAAGCTTACTATATACTCCCGAATAACAACCAGCACCATCATATGCTTCCACCTCTCCACTAAATAAATTGTCAAAAACTAAAAATGCTTTCAACATAAGATCCAAAAAAGTGGATTAAGTCTCTTAGAGTTTACCTGAAGCAACGCAATTCTCAAAGAGTTCCCGAAAAGGTAAAGCGTATGTTATTTAAAACAAGAACATTAGTTTTTTTAATTTCGGCATTCATGTTAATCTGCTATAAATTACCTAGTATATTAATGTATTTTATAGGTTGCTATTACAATGAAATTGCCTGATTTCTTTATGTAAAATTCCTTGTAAAATGCTGGTATGAAATAAAAAATGAGTGATTTGGATGTTGTTAACATCCAACATATGTTTAAAATCCAAATTTTTCGATAGCACTTTCGATACTATCGATTGTGTACACTATCGATGTTCAAACTATCGATGGTGTCTACTATCGATGTTTTCACAACACTACTAGAGGATACACAAATGGGTACACAAAACTGCGGCTTGCAAATAAGCCATGTTCCAATTTAGTAACTACGTAGAAAACCCAAGTTAGGCTTGACTCTTAATTAACGAAATCAAAAGCTGTGCTGAAGTCTGTGTATATCACATCCGATCGATTGTTTACAAACCCCATTTTCAAGGGCGTAGCCAGGGGGGGGGCAGGGGGGCCGTTGCCTCCCCCTTAAATAATTTCAATTGGCTTGTAAAAATTTACGGTTACTTTTTGGAAGTTTTTGGAGTTTTAAGGGCCGGAAAAATTGTTTTGTCCCCCCCTTCGCCGAAAGCTGGCTACGCCCTTGCCCATTTTGATGAGAGTTGTAAACTCAAGCAAGTCAATGAATTCGAAATAATATCAAAACGAGAAAGCTAAGCTAACTTCGTCTGTGCCGAAGTTTTTATACCCTTGCAAGTGCTCGCTTAAATATATTCAAAAAACACTTTTTTCCCATTTTCCGACCGATCGTTCGTATGGGAGCTATATGATATAGTCATCCGATTTGGACAAAAACTTGTAGAATTGTGTTAAAGCATGAGAAACAAACAAATACAAAATTGCAGGATGCTACCATTAAAAACAAAAAAGTTTTTCTAACTAAGACTGTTTTTCAGACCCATCTTTTGTATGGCAGCTATACCATATAGTTGTCCGATTTTAATAAAAAATTGGTAGGATTATAAAAAAACATAGAAAACCTACGATTACAAAGTTTGGAGACGTTTCCATTGAAAAAAAAAAGTTTTTCATACACTCAGGGAAAAATTGCATGGTAAAACCTAACCCCCCTTTTGTATTTGAAAGAACTAAAAACCACATTGAAATGACTAAAAACATATTAATTCGGCGAATTTCAGTTTCCCCTTTTATATTCCCTATGCAGGGAATTCCAACATGAGAATAACAAGCAGTCGTATTTTTGCAAAATGCCAGAAAGATATTTATAAATAACTGTAGTCTATTCAATATACTACTGTGAGCAAAAAGTAAGGTGTAAGGGTCAATTTAAACTTCGCGGGCCTAACAATTCGGGCAGGTTTTTTTTTTCTTGAGTTGGCAGGACTGTTGATGACATCTGTGCCAAATTTCATGTGAATGTCATTATCAGAAATATATTTACGCTTGTGTTTTCCAAACGACCAAGAGTGCATTTTTCGATTTTTACAATGTCTGAGCAGAGAAGTGCCATCAAATTTTGTTTGCGGAATGAAATTTCGGCTGCGGAAACGTTGAGGATGTTGCCGAAGGCCTTTGGTGATTCTACCATGTCACAAAAAAATGTTTATAAGTGGTACAAAGCCTTCAAAGAGGGTCGAGAACGTGTGGATGACTTGGAGCGCTCCGGACGACCATCGACGTCAACAGATGACCAACACGTCAATGAAGTGGAGGAATTAGTGCGCAAAAATCGTCGGTTGACTGTTAGAGACCTTACTGATATGATCGGAATATCAGAAGGATCTGTGAAAACCATTTTGAAAGACCATTTGGGCCTACGAAAAGTCAAATCTCGTTTTGGTACCGAAAGTTCTCAATTTCTTGCAAAAAAGTCATCAAAAATTCGACGCATATCGTTCCGCAACCACCGTATTCGCCTGATTTGGCTCCGTGTGACTTCTGGCTATTCCCAAAACTCAAGAGACCACTTCGGGGAACGCGTTTCGAGTCGATTGAGGAGATAAAAGCAAAATCGAAGAAAGCGCTGATGGCTATACCGAAAAGGGACTATTTGGCATATTTCGAGGATTGGAAAAAACGTTGGCATAAGTGTATTTTATCGGGAGGGGATTACTTTGAAGGGGATGAAATTGATTTAGAAGAATAAATAAAGATTTTTCATTTTTACAAACAAATTTTACCTTACTTTTTGCCCACAGTAGTATGTATGTACCTCAGGGCAGTCCTGCTCGTAGTTGGATTGAGAAAAGCCTGGATTGACCGGATTTTTCTGTATATGCAAGCACTAATTAAGCTTATAATTTGAGAGGAAGTACCATCCGATACCAGTCATTAAGCAACTAATGTGTAAATACACACCTTAACAGCGGTCAACCTTTTTACCGGATGTAATGTTCCAATGTCCACAGCTTGGCTGAATGTTGTTCAAAATGCATATTAGTTTTTAATGTTCACTCTTTTTCTACTAAATGCGAAAAATGTGTGGGCGATGAAGGTTGAGTGAGGGGGGGGACAGAAAGATGACTTTAGTTGACACTAGCTACCTTTTTTTTTATTTTTGTTCTAAATGTTTTATTGCAGAGAATTTTACAAATTACTTTTTATGGCTTTGTCCTGCAGCGCGCACACACATAAAATTTCTGATGACAGGTGTGGCAAATTATGATTATTATTATTTTAAATACCTTAACTCAGGAGCTCAAACTGTTTAAATGCCAGATTTTTCCACAAAAAATGAGTAAAACAAGAAAGAAAGTCGGTTGAAGCCCGACTATAACATACTATATACGCAAGAAAATTTGTCTTTTGATCATAACTCGAAAACCGTTCATCCGATCTTCTTCATTCCTTTGGCGGATCGATAAGTTATCCTAATAACTAAATTTGTTCAGAAGAAACAAGCCATCTATCTTCAAAACTGTGGTGGATATGACGTTTTTTCTAAATTGCGGGGGCGGGAGGGGGCGTGGCCAAAATTGAAAATAAACTTGATCTGCCTGCAGACATAAGAAGTAGAGCTGGCAAAAAAATCGATTCTCGAATCGATGTATCGATTTTTTTGCCTGCGTGAAACATCGATATTTTTTTTGAGAATGGATTAAGATCGAAAAAGTTCTATCACTATTTTTAGCGGCGAAACACAGCGTCTAAGGGTAAGAACCAAATTGTAAAAAACTACAATGGATGTGATTCATTTAGGCCCGATTTCTCAAAGTCCGGTAGGTGAACTTGACAGGCAGTTTAACCGAATTAACCGAATTCGAGTGTCTCATGATGTAGGCTGCTTAACCGGAGGAACAAACTTAAGCGATGCTCATCCACTGGTCAACTTTAACCACGAGCTCAGCCCCGATGAAGTTATCGATATTTCTATCGATATACAAACAGCTGGCCGCACACTTGCTTTGGTTATTTTATTATTTGCTGCAACACAAAATGTTTATGAATAAACGAATTTTCAACTCCACGCAATGGAAAGGCAATTCGAAGAGGCAGAGCATCGAATTTTAGTCAACTTTTACGCAAAACAATCACCAGCAACAACCAATCGCATTAAAAAACAAATAAACCAAACCGAGTCAGCTGTTTACTCGTTCGTTTAGTCAAATAGTGATGGTCACCCTCAACATTATCTCGGACAGGCGTGCCTCTTAAAAACCAAATAACGTCGATATGCTCCTATTTACTTATAGGAACCAGTGGCTGGAGGAGTAATTTTATTCTGTTATTATTAGTTACACCAAGTCAAATGTGAAAAGAATTTCATCATTAAGAGTATTACATGAAGTGATGTATTTTAAGTTATAAATGTTAAATGGAAAATAAATTTGGGTTATATGGTTTCAAATATATATATCAAATATATATATTCTTATTCTTAAGGGCCGATTTTTCATCTATATAGCTCCTACATTGTTATTTGCTAGTTTATGTGGCAGATAGTGCCATCTAGAAGATGAAATATATACCCTAAGTATTTATTTGAGACAAATTCAAAAAATCGATTTTAATCGATTTTAATCGATGTTTTCCTAAAAATGTTGGCAAAAAATCGATGCCATGAACATCGATTTTTTGCCAGCTCTAATAAGAAGCATATGTCCCATACATGTCAAACCTCTATCTCTTACCATCTCTGAGATCTGTGCGTTCATACGGACAGACAGACAGACAGACGAACAGACGGACGGACGGACAGACGGACATGGCTATATCGACTCGGCTGTTGATGCTGATCAAGAATATATATACTTTATGGGGTCGGAGATGCTTCCTTCTGGATGTTACATACTTTTGCACAAACTTATAATACTTCAGTAGCTACCATAGATGGCAGTCTGCTTCGACTAGGAGATCTCCGAGCTCATTTGCATTATCAAGCGTGAACAAATTCCCCTTAAATAAACCCAACTTAACTTAAAATCCTGGCCAGCTTATTAACCTTTTGTCGTTCTGCCGCGCTCATGCCGCGCTCATTGATGGCACAGCGTAGACAAGCGTCCTGCTAACAGCTAATAAAGACCCTAAGACCCCCAAGTCGGAGCCCGTACAGAGCTGGCCGGATTCATTTCATTTTAAATGGTTTCGTTTATGTGATATTTCTTCAGCAATTTTAATGGTCTTTTGGCTGTTTATGGTCGAGGCGGTGGTGGTTATTAAATAAAATTTTATGTGCACAATAAAACACATTTTTGGTGCGCGGAGACTGCGTAGCAAGATCCCAGCCCAATTCAAGGTTCCTGCATATTAATTTTATTATTGAGCTCACACATTCCCCCACGCAGCGCCCAAGAACCCTTTCCGCAGCTTGTTTATGTTTGGTGAAAACTATTCCAATTAACTGCGCTCCCCTCCACAAACCCTAAAAGGGGTGGGGGTGGGAGGTGCAAAAATAGAATGCCCGCTGGTCATTTTGCAGTCTCCCTCAAAGACCACCTCCCCCGATGTGTTTGTTTTCCCCTTGCAACAACGTGGCTTGCATTCTGTTTTCCTTTTTTTTTTTTTTTTTTTTGCTGTAACTAAGTATTTTTTCGCCCTCACTCTTTTGCCCAGGGTTTGGCTTTGGCAAAGCGAAAGTTTTATGCGCAAATTTCATTATTTAAAATGTGTGGCACACACACGCACACTCGCACACACACACATGCAACTTGTTGTGGCAAAAGAGACGCCTGCAGGCATAATTAATTTCAACTTAAACTCACTTGAAAAATGTTAAACCATTTTGATGTAATGCAAAATTTAACGCTATTCTGTTCCACTTGACTTTGCCCCAACTGAAAACAAGTTAATAAAATATGAAATTGCTGGGAATATTGCCGATTTTCATCAAAACAAACTTTAATGCAATTGAATACTCAAAATATTTGCTGTACTTGCCAAATAAACTACAATTCCTTAGCGACAGTAGCGCCATAATGACTTATACAACACTCCACACCAGCACAGAGAGCTATGCAGCTGCTGGCTAACGTGAGCGGCGAGCACTAAATATGTTCAAATGTATGTAAGTCGTCCTCTGAATAAAATAAATGAGTGTGTGGATGTTTGTAATAGAGATTTGTTAAGTGTTAATGATTGGGCTAAGTGTAACGGATTGTCACTCTACCCTGTAAAGTGAAAGTGTATTGTACACTCAGGGAAAAATACACTGATATTTTAATATTTACACTTTTTGACTTGAATATTTTCACCATTGATTTATAGCGTTAAATATGGAATTCGTATCTATACAGACGGCACACTTCAAATTGAATATTGGCAATAGTTAAATTTAACATGGAAATAGTTAAAAACTTTTTTTATACTCTGTACCGTAGGTACATAGAGTATTATAAGTTTGTGCAAAAGTATGTAACATTCAGAAGGAAGCATCTCCGACCCCATAAAGTATATATATTCTTGATCAGCATCAACAGCCGAGTCGATATAGCCATGTCCGTCTGTCTGTCTGTCCGTATGAACGCACAGATCTCAGAGATGGTAAGAGATAGAGGTTTGACGTGTATGGGACATATGCTTCTTATGTCTGCAGGCAGATCAAGTTTATTTTCAATTTTGGCCACGCCCCCTCCCGCCCCCGCAATTTAGAAAAAAAGTCATATCCACCACAGTTTTGAAGATAGATGGCTTGTTTCTTCTGAACAAATTTAGTTATTAGGATAACTTATCGATCCGCCAAAGGAATGAAGAAGATCGGATGAACGGTTTTCGAGTTATGATCAAAAGACAAAATTTCTTGGTACAGAGTATGTTATAGTCGGGCTTGACCGACTTTCTTTCTTGTTTTAATTAAAATTTTTGCCAGCCAACCTTAACACACATTTCTTTGTAATGGGAGGAGGAGGAGGAGATAATGTCCAGGAGTAGAATTCTTTTAGATTTGGTTCTGAAAAACTGCGAATTATATTAATTTTATAACAGTTTCAACTTACTCTGTGTGGGACTCGAACTCGGGACCTCCGGACTTGGAACTCGATTGGAATGCCGTCTCAACCAGTTGTGCCATCGCGTGTGCTGGCTGATCGACGGCTAAAATACTACATATATTGAATAGACTACATCTTATAAATATCTTTCTGGCATTTTGCAAAAATACGACTGCTTGTAATTCTCAAGTTGGAATTCCCTGCATATTTAAAATATTTATATTGAAATGATACTTTTTAAATATCGATATAGATATCACCCTTTATTTGAAATATCCGGCCACTCTACTCAGAACCATTTCGGTTATTGGTCAATCAAACCCAAAACCAGACCTTCTATATTCTATATAATAACAGAAACAGAAATAGTGGCAATGTTGGGAAATAAAAAAATGAGGACTCGGCATGATGTTTTCTTCTGGCTGTTTCAAACAGATTTAAGGAGTATAAATTGATAAGTTGGTGTTTTTGATCCGGCTTAGGCTCGGGCAGAAATAAATTGTTCTGCTACAGCTCAGATTCGGCTCAAACTTCCCCAAAATCTAGGACTCTTCGACTCTAAGCCGATTGACAGCCGTTGTTGAAATGCCAAAATTATAGCAGTAAAAAAGTTCTTAAAAAAACTAACTAAAGGTAGTAGGACTTCCGTTGGTGAAGTCGCCAGTAAAGATTGATAAGTCGGAAACATTTTAGAACGGCTCCGCTCAGCCAGATGCACTTAATCCAGAACTATAACGATTATTTGCATGCCTTCCAAATAAAAGTATTGCTCGAGGTTTTTAAGGTCGGTTATGACACTCTGAAATGTCTTATTTCCGATTCATTTAGGCAAATGGGAAACTGTAATGAATGGCAATGGGCCCTTTATCTTTCGTATAAGCTGCTGTTGACCACTTTTTTGGTGCACGTTTACCGGGAGAAGGGTATAACGTCGACAGTTCCTTGGTCTAACTGGCGTTCAACGGCCGCGCTCAGCAGAACAACATGCTCCCTGAGCTATTACTCGTTTTTATACCCTTGCAAAGGGTATTATAATTTTGCCCAGAAGTTTGCAACGCATAGAAATATTCATTTCCGACCCCATAAACTATATATATTCCTGATCAGGGTGACGAGCTGAGTCGATTGAGCTTTGTCCGTCCGTCTGTCCGTCTGTCCGTCTGTCTGTCTGTCTGTTTCTACGCTAACTAGTCTCTCAGTTTTAAAGCTATCGAGTTGAAATTTTGCACAGAGTCTTCTTTTTGCTGCACACTACTAATATGTCGGAACCGACCGGATCGGATGACTATATCTCATAGCTCCCATAGGAACAATCGGTCGGAAAACTAGTTTTAGTATGAAAAACTTTTTTCTTTTCAATGGAAACGACTCCAAACTTTGTAATCGTAGGTTTTATGTGTTTTTTTATAATTCTACCAAGTTTTATCAAAATCGGACAACTATATGGAATAGCTGCCATACATAAGATAGGTCTAAAAAACAATCTTAGCTTGAAAAACTTTTTTGGTTTTAATGGTAGCATCCAGTAATTTTGTATTTGTTTGTTTCTCGTGCTTTTACACAATTCTACAAGTTTTTGTTCAAATCGGATGACTATATCATATAGCTCCCATACGAACGATCGGTCTGAAAATGGGAAAAAAGTGTTTTTTGAAAATATTTAAGCGAGCACTTGCAAGGGTATAAAAACTTCGGCACAGACGAAGTTAGCTTAGCTTTCTCGTTTATTATAAAAGGGAATAATTGGCGATTTGTGTTATCTCTTTTTTTTTCGACCCTTCGGTAAATTGACCATATATCCCTTGAAAATCGCCTTGAGGGCAAGATTGCTATACTCTATGATGGGTCTCGCTTTTTCATCATCCCATCCATCTGAGAATTGGCGATACATCGCTTAACACTGCCTAAGAAGGCCCAATTGCGATTCTTATTGAAGTGAGTTGAACGACTTTTTACAATATTACCAAAGGAAAATACTTTGGCAACGCTTATTTACCTTAGGTACGAAATCGTACTGTTTAGTAACAGAATTCGAAACACCTTTTATTCGCATGGCTTATCTTCGGGCGAAGAACCACATTCCTGCCTGTAGGAAGAATCACATACTTATCTCCAGGAAGAATCGCTTTGTTTACCTATCTCCCAGAAGTATCGCTTTCTTATCCCCCATAGTGTCACATTGTGATGTCGCTAAAGAGTAAAGCAATACCTACTGGCGAGTCGCAATCTTATCTTCCGCGATAAAAAAAAGTTTGCTGACAAATTTGTGCTATTAGTTTCCATGCAATATGTAGAAGGGCGTCCAGATGAGCCATTTGATCTACAATCTGCCAAAGATTTGGGAAAATCTGTCTTCCGATTTTTGTTTGGGACTCCCTGAAGATACCTGGGTGTAGCCATATAATACGAGAGCGTAAGTCAAAGTCGATCCTGCACAACTTCGATATACCTGTTACTCAGGGAATTGAATGTTTAATGGCCATTCCTATTGTTATTTAACAGAGCATTAACATTGATGTAAACATTTCAACATTTTGTTAGCAAGCAGCGCATACTGCTCTGCGAAGTATGCAGGGCTTTTTATAACTGTTAAAGCTCTGTCATTCTCTGTCACAGTTCGACAAAAATTAGCTATATTTCTAATTCAAGGATCAAGCAAGAATACTCTTGTAGGAGTTTCATCGCTGAACACGAATCTGGCCTGTGAAAAATTGTCTCAAAAATACGCTGATTTTCCCCTTTTTCAATAACGTGTAGAGAATTCGGCGTGCGGATCAAGAATATATAATATAAAAAAAAGTGCTGCCCATCACCATTTCGGCAAGTGCTGCCCATCATAATTGTTTCTTTGCCTTATAGCTCGACTCTCGCTCACTCGATCTTTACCATTCCTTTGGCGGATCGATAAAATATCCTGATTACTAACTATTTGAATGGGTGTGGTGCAGAGGGTAGTGTGTCTACCTGCTGTATGACAGATCGTGGGTTCGATTTCGCCTATAAATTAAGACTAGTAGAAAATTAGTTCGAAATTAAGGCAACTTGAGGAGATGACAAAAATTTCAATTCGAAAAATCTTCTATTACCCAAAAATAACTTTAGCTTATACTAAAAAGGTTATCTTTAAAAATTTAACAAAAATCAATCAATTAATAAATATTTCCAATTTAAAACCCAGCCCCCCAATCTTCCCTAATAGAATGTTCCCTCCTTTGCGCCCCATTAAACTTTAGGTGTAAAATGGGAATGGGCCAGAATTCTGGCTGCGGGGGTAATGTCTCACTTTGACTTTGGCCCGCCTCATAAAAGTCGAAAGTTATAACAATAATAACAATAGCAACAGAAGGTACAAATTTTGTTTCTTGCTGTTGTTGGCTGAAAGCATTTATATTTTCCCACGGTTTACATGACGTATGCGTAATTTATGTCGTCGTCGGTGCGTGTGTGTCTGTGTGTGTGTGTGCCGCACGTGTGTTTGTTCTTGCAGCAGGGCCACAGTAATAATGGGTGCGTTGGTAGCAGCTGCTTGCGGGTCACATAAGCGGCTTTCATATTACTAAAGTTGATAGGCAACATTTTTGATGAATGCTTTTTGGCTGAAATGTGGAAAATATATAAAATAAAGTAAAAGTCAAACGACATTTTGAATTCAACCGCCCCTTCTTGTAACCTAGTCAGTGTCGCCCTCTGTTGTTGCCTGTTAGTCAAATGGAGCTCAGTGGCGCCCTCTGCACAGCCATTAAACATACAACAACCAAATATCGATAAGTCGTTAGGGTGGCCACTTCCTTATCACATATCGATAAGCTAGGGCTGCAACGTCAACGTCAGATAAACATTTTTTCAAAAATAATCGTACCAAAAATTAGTCGTGCGTGGTCTCACTAATACCAAAAATAGTCGTGCGTGGTCTCACTAATACCAAAAATAATCGTGCGTGAGCGAACATCTGACTAGGGCTGCACTAACTCACGTGCACTCACGTTGCTGCTATCGATAGCACCCCTGCTAAATTTTGGTAGATCTGGTAGCTCTGTCGTCTTCTGTCCTCGCCTCGCACACTTGTAAATAAACAGAGCCAGACGTCTCGCGCAGATTATTTAAAAACTCAAAACAACTCGATTTGGACGAGTGTAATAACTAGACCCTAACGGAATGGAGGATCATAGAATATAACGGCCGGTTAAACAGAACCTTGAACCTGACTCAATCTGTTTAGAAAAAATGTTGGTTCTTAAAATGATTTGTCACTTCCATAAAAACTTAAACAATTTCAAAGATCAGTTAATTTTGTCTGTAGTGAAAACTGCCACGCGATTTTTTTTTCTTTTTACAAAAATTTTGGCTGCGGCGCATTCATGACTATTAAAATGACTTACGCTTTCCAATTTTGGCTTCGTCAATTTCGACGGTAGTTCCAGGTCCTCCAATTACAGGACAGCAGTTTCTTAAGCACCAGTCTATGTAAACCTCCCGAATAAAACTTTTCCAGTCAATAATAGTGGGCCTGGACCACCCAAATTCCTTTTCCAAGAAATTGATCTCACCAGCTACTCTTACAGTGTCCCAAACAACAAACTTTGCTATTTGCGGAATACTGAGTGAGGACTCAGCAAAGAATGTGTTTTTCCGGACACTTTCAAAAAACTCGCACTTGATTTTTAGCTTCTTCTTATGAGCTCCTTTCTGGACGGTCAATATTTTCCTACACCGGAAACGTCCATTCGATGCCGTGCACTTTGAACCACAATTTGGACACGTTTTTGACTTTAAAATGCAAATTGCATTATCTCCTCTTCCGACTTAGCGAAAAACTTCATTGCCGTATTTACGCAACTTGGGCAACTCATTTTTCGTCGATTTGATTGGTGGTCAGCA
>JAWNNO010004518.1:0-267505 GCA_035044985.1 Lordiphosa fenestrarum
ATCGAAGATTAAGTTAGTAATATCGAATAAAATAAAGTGAACCAGACTCCTGGTGCATCCTAGCATAAACCACACTGTGTTGTTATTGCAAGTCCAATATAAATTTGTTGGAACGAATCTCGACAGCCCTGAGCAAAGCCTGCACAGGTATACGGGTCAGAAGAGCTCGTTACACAGTTGCGAAACAGCTAAACGAGACCACTGAAATCTGCAGCACCGCGATCGACCAGATAATGATATGGTTATCAGAAAATGGACTGGCGCTTGCAGAGCATAAAACCGAGGTGGTCCTGATCAGCAGCAGAAAGAAAGTGGAGAAGGCTTGCATCAGAGTGGGCTCAACCATTATTGAGTCCCAGCCGGCTATCAGATAGTTTGGCATAATTTTAGACCACAGACTCTGCTTTAGACAGCACCTCGAGCATATCAGCAACAAGGCGGCAAAGGTAACAGCCTCCATCACAAGTCTTATGGCCAACCTCAGAGGACCAAAACAAAAGAGCCGGAGGTTAATTGCAAGTATGGTCTCTTTCACGATTCTCTACGGGGCGCCGATCTGGGCTGAAGCCATGGACATACCCACCTACAGCCGACAGTGCAAGTCTGTATACAGACTCTGCGCGCTGAGAATCGCAAGCTGTTTCTGCACTGTGTCGGAAGAAGCGGAATCGGTCGTGGCAGGCACAATCCCAATCGACCTTCTGGCAGCTGAACGGAGAAGCGAGACTAGTGGAAGCAGGTCAAAGCGGGACTCCACTAAAGCCAAATAGCAGCCCGAGTGGAGCCAAGAAACTAACGGAAGATGGACTCATCGTCTAATACCCACACTGGAGCCCTGGCTTAGCCGACGGCATGGGCAGGTGGATTACTAACTAGCACAAATGCTAACGGGGCACTGCTGTTTAAAGGCATATCTCCATAGCTTTAAACACGAAGAAGACCCCCATTGCGACTACTGCGGAGACGGCGCTATCGAGGATGCAGAACATGCAATCTTTGCCTGCCGTCGTTATGGGCCTGAACGAGAAAGAGCCTCACGCGCTACTAGCACCCAGCTCAGCGCGAACAACATAGTGAGCTGTATGCTCATAAACGAGGGTGAATGGCAAGCTGTAGCCGACATGGCGGCACAGGGCGGCTAGTATGACCGACCATCCGCCCCGCGAAGTAGTGCTTTGCGGCGGTCCCGCGGGAGCGGATTCCTTCGATCTTCCTTCGGTCTTTCTCTTACTATCCTTACCCTCTCTCTCTTTCTTTTAGCAGCACTGGCGGCTACAAGGCACACACACGCACACGGAGAGCCGCACGCACGTCAGCAGCAGCGTCCGAGAACCTGACACACACATACACGCACCCAAAGAGCGGCAGGACTTGTGTGTGTACATTTCCTGAGTGCGGTCGCGTTTTTTCACAGTCGTCCCCGATAAGCGAAAATCCAGCGAAAATCCTCGAGGAAAGTTCCCTGTGGTAATTTCAAGGTTACTGGCGTGATCTTCAATAGGCATAGGCACATACCCGGTGTGTTGGCGTCCTCGGCGTAGCGCTGTTTTGGACGATTCCATCTGAGGAGCCTTGCTGCCCCGCCTTGCAGAGTGAGTTGGGGGCCGCCTGCCAGGTGTTTCCCGCCCACTTCTTGTTTGTAGGTGTGTGGTGCCGCAAAAACAAAATTTGGCTCCAGCTTCACTGCGTTGATCATGCCACTCACACTATCAGCTGTTGACAGTGTTGGGAAGCGGTCTTATACAGTGAGCTTACATAGGCCCAACAGCGAGCTGTTAGCGCACACAGGCCTGTTAAGTAATTTGGCGGTCCAAGTAAACGGTTGGAGATGAGGAGAAGTAGAAAGCAACGGAGCTTTCGCCAAACGCGACCATCGACGAGGTAACAGCAGAGGAGATCTTACTTGCGGCTCGAAGCATCAAAATAAACAAGGCTCCTGGCCCGGACTTAATCCCCAACAGAGCCCTCCGACTCGCGCTGACCCTCCAGCCAGAGGTATTTGCGGCTTTATATAGCCAATGTCTCCGAGAAGGCACTTTCCCGGAGAACTGGAAGATGCAGAAGCTTGTACTCCTCCCAAAGCCGGGCAAGCCACCAGGTGAAGCATCCTCGTACAGGCCAATCTGCCTCATCGACTCGGCTGGGAAGCTGCTGAAGAAGTTAGTCGCTACACGTCTGGAACGGGCCATTGTTGCAGCTGGCGTCCTCTCACACCGCCAATTTGGGTTCCGGAAGGCGAGATCCACCATCGATGCCATCAACATGGTAGTGAACACGGCGTCAAAGGCGATAGAGGGCACTAGATGGAAGGGAGGAGGCAAGGAGTACTGTCTAGTTGCCACACTAGACATACGAAACGCATTCAACACGGCAAGGTGGAGCTGCATCCTTAGCGCGCTGTCATGCTTTGGAATCCCAGCCTATCTGCTTTTTATAATCAGAAGCTACCTGAGCAATAGAGTGCTAAAATACGACACCAGTGTTTGCACGGAGTCGTACCAAGTAACCGGAGGTGTCCCGCAAGGTTCCGTACTTGGCCCACTCTTATGAAATGCCATGTACGACGGTGTACTACGACTAGCTCTCCCCCCAGGAGTCCAGGTGGTAGGATTTGCGGATGACGTGGCGGTGGTGGTTGTTGCGAAGGAGCTTGCTCAGGCAGAGTCGCTATGTAACCACTCAATAAGGCAGATAGAGGAGTGGCTCTCATCGATGGGGTAAGACCTGGCACCTCATAAAACTGAAGCGGTGCTGATTAGTAGCAGAAAAAAGGTGGATACAGCCCACATTACGGTCGGCAATACCTCTGTGGCCTCTAAGAGGGCCCTAAAGTATTTGGGCGTGATGCTAGACACGAGATTGAGCTTCCGCGAGCACTTGGAGTGTGCTAACACAAGGGCAGCCACGACGAATAGAGCACTATCGAGGCTAATGCTCAACA
Source organism: Lordiphosa fenestrarum (assembly GCA_035044985.1). Lineage (NCBI taxonomy): Eukaryota > Metazoa > Arthropoda > Insecta > Diptera > Drosophilidae > Lordiphosa > Lordiphosa fenestrarum. Next base: position 2,942 of record JAWNNO010004518.1, read on the forward strand.
CCCGAGGCCCAAGACAAGGTCGAAGGATGCTACCCACGAGTGTGACCAGATCCACAATGCTTTATGCAGCGCCAGTCTGGAAGGATGCCCTACTCATTAAGAGTTACAGACGTGGTTTGGAGTCAACTCACCGTTTGAGTGCGATTCGTATTTGTTGCGCATTTCGCACTGTGTCTGATGATGCCGCGCTGGTCATCGCTGGACTGGCTCCTCTGGAAGAGTTGGCTGCCGATATTTCCAAAGTATAGGCGGAAACCCACCGCAAAGGATATACGCCGGCGACGAAAAATGCCATTCGGACTGCAGCAAAACTGCAGAGCCTAGAGAGATGGCAAAACCGCAGGGATGCGTCCCCCAAGGGTCGCTGGACGCACCGACTCATACCAGACCTGAAAACGTGGGTCGGCAGGAAGCACGGTCAGGTAAATTTTTACCTGACGCAGGTCTTAAGTGGTCACGGCTGCTTTCGCAGTTACCTGCATCGTTTTGGCCACGACCAGAGCGCAGAGTGTACCTGGTGCGGCGACACTGAGGAAGATGTTGAGCACGTGCTATTTGCCTGTGGCAGATTCTCACGTGAACGGGAGCAACTGGAGGCATCTCTTAATAGGCGTATATCTGTGACGAATCTGGTTCCAACAATGTTAGAAAGCAGCAGGACGTGGGAGCTGATAAGCACCTACTCGGCCCAGATAATGGTAGAGCTGCGCAGATTAGAGCGCTTAAGAAGAGTTATTGTTGAGTAGTGGAGCTGAGGTCTCTGCGAAGCATTGCTTAGCGGCCGTACCGCAGAGATGCAGTTCCACTCCCAACTAGATATTAAGTTTGTAATATAAATGTAAAAATAAACACATGGAATTAAAAAAAAAACCAAAGAGCGGCACGTACAACAAAAGGCAAGCCAGCAGCGTCCGACAAAGTCAAGGCGTTCACACATCCAAACACACGAACTCGTATGCACACACACACAGCCGAGATGTGAGCGAGAGAAAGAAAAGCCTAAAAGAGGAAGAGAGAATGGTCAGCAGCAGCCGGACAGAGGCAGAGCCGCGACCGAGGCCTGGTACGCACCACAAGCCCAAAACTGGCACGCAAATAGGGGCCAAGCACCAGAAAGAGATAGCAGCGACACAGCGTCGATCGCCGAATTGGGTTCAGCACAGAATTTTGGCGGTATACTCGAGGAGTTTGTTTTTCGCCGGCCGATCGAGCAAACCTACGTCGTACCCCCCGTGCCAAAAGTGAAGAGAGTACCATCGAGAGTCTCAGGATTGCTGTTGCTGCATGCCGGCTGTTGCCACCGTTTTTCCTGCCAAGTGTGCCGACTGTTGCCTGCTGCCGTCCCGCCCCCAAAGAAATCCCAAAATCGGAAGTACCGGGAAGAATACTAGGTAAGCTGGCTCGACAGGGCTTTGAAAGTGAGTTAGGGACCTAGTATTGGTGCGGTTAGGGAAGCGTAGGTTTAACTCCATAGAAACCCCCAGAATAGTGAAATAAAATAAAATTTTAAACATGAAAATTCTGCTCAGCAGTTAGGCGAGCCCCAGACAGCCGTGATCGGAGAAACGGAGGAAAAATTCTGAGAGGGATCCGAAATTTACCATGGCCATCGGCCATCGCTGGATTCCGATCCCATGCTGTGGGTAGACCCAATAGTGGTTGTGGTCAAGGGTTATCCGCCTCAACCCATCGTGTCTGCACAACAGCGTCTGCGATTCCTTCTCCCCTCCGATCTCCGGTTGGTAGGTCAGTGCTCCATCCCGGGGCCTATCTATGTGCCTACACCTCACAGTTCTAGATACCACTCAACCTTTGGAGAGCCCCAGATAAGGGAATCGGAAGAGATATCCTAAGAGGGATCCGAAAGCCACCCTGGCCGAAGGCCATCGGTGGATTTCGATCCGAAGCTTTGGGTAGACATGATAGTGGTTGTGGTCAAGGGTTATCCGGACTCACAACAGCGCCTGTGATTTCGCCTCTCTCCCGGTATCTGGCTGATGAGCCAGAGCTCCCTCCAGGGACCGATCTAGAGATCGTAGTACTTGACTGTAAGTTCAGTGAGTAACTCTTACTGGCCTCCGTCATCCGAGTCTCAGTATTTATAAATTAATTGTAAATGGCCCTGGGCGTGACTCAGCTGCACCCCCAGCCTTAGAAAAGCTACTTTACACTGTTTTGTTTCTCCTCTTTAGCTTCATGACATGGTTTGGATGTGTTTAGCTTATAAATCCTTCGGGTTGCTTCAAATAAATCTCCTCATCCAGTTTTCCATTAAATACGCTGTAACCACGTCCATTTGATGTAAGTGTAATCCATATTCTGCTGCTAGTGCAACCACTATTCGGATCGTAACATGTCTAACGACAGGTGCGAATATCTCCCTGTTGTCAATTCCAAAGCGTTGACTGCATCCCTTGGCCACTGAGCGGTACTTTAACTGCGGCTCAGTTCCATCTGGATTCGACTTTACAGCGTAAGCACATTAACTCCCTATTGGCTTTTTGTCCTTTGGCAACTCTGTCAGAAACCAGGTATCATTCTGCACGAGTGACTCAAATTCATGTTCCATCGACGTTTGCCACAGCTCGCACTCAGTTGACTGTTGACTTGCGTTAAGCATATGATATTCTTTTCTGTGACGTGCTAGTACGGAAAATGCTTGGCCTGGCCCTTTTTGCTCATTTCCTGTAACGATATCAGAATTTCCCTGATCCTGATTTTGCTCTTGCTCATTTTGTGAGCCTGTATCAACAACAATGGAGTTTTCTTGTGTCTGCTGCACTTCATATGATAATCTGTCCTCTGAGTCTGATTCATATGACAGGTCACTTGGCTCAATCAATTTCTCCCCCTCAGGTTCTACGAAAATAACATCCCTGCTTTCTATTAATATACCTGAATCTTTTTTATAGAGCCAATAAGCCTTTGCTGTTTCTGAATACCCAGTTTCGCTAGTATACTGCAGTCCGAATTGCTTCCGCCCAATATGCTTTGCTTAGTCCGGAATGTAGCAACATGCTTCTTGCCATTTCCACTAAAGTTCTATTGGCCCTCTCCGCAACACCGTTCTGCAATCTTTCAAATACTTATCGAAATCCTTCGACACAAATTCTCCGCCATTATCTGTATGCAGAATTTTAATTTTTCTTCCTGTTTGGCGTTCTGCAAGATTTTTGAACTCTTTAAATACCTCAACAACTTGATTTTTTGTCTTGAGAAAATAAACTGATACGTATCTTGAACAATCGTCTATAATGGTGACAAAATATCGATTTCCACCCAATGATTGCTCCCTCATAGGACCACATACTACACATACTACTACTGACGCATATCGTTCCGCAACCACCGTATTCGCCTGATTTGGCTCCGTGTGACTTCTGGCTATTCCCAAAACTCAAGAGACCACTTCGGGGAACGCGTTTCGAGTCGATTGAGGAGATAAAAGCAAAATCGAAGAAAGCGCTGATGGCTATACCGGAAAGGGACTATTTGGCATGTTTCGAGGATTGAAAAAAACGTTGGCATAAGTGTATTTTATCGGGAGGGGATTACTTTAAAGGGGATGAAATTGATTTAGAAGAATAAATAAAGATTTTTCATTCTACAAACAAATTCTTACTTTTTGCCCAGAGTAGTATGTCGCTATGAACATATCAAGGACATCTTTTGACCTGTTTTCAGTGCGTTTCTGAAATGATTTCACAAGTTTCACACAGCTAATTTGGCTTACTCATGACCTTTAGACCAATTACCATTTCTTTGGAACTCATTTTTTGTAGGGCGTAGAAATTCACATGGCCAAAACGGTTATGCCACTTAAATGTGTCCTTTTGCTGAACTACACTGATGCATTTCTCTTGATTATCCTCAGCAACAAATAATTCATTCTGCAATGACGCTTAAAATAAAACTTTCGTTCCATCTAGAACTTTGGCAAAAATTGATCAAAAATTACAGATCAAGACTTTTGATATGCATATGAAATTATTTTGCAAGCTTGGTATGTAAATAAAATATTTTAGTGTCACTGGCTCATTTTTAAATACTACAACATAATTGGAACATTTTTTCATCTTGCTGTTTCCACTCTTATCAAATTGTTGCTTCCTCTTATAACTCTTACTAACAAACACTTTTGTAGGAATTTCTTTTTATGTGTTTTCGTTAGCTTGTCTATCAGCCTCCTCAAAAATGTTTACTTTAAGTGCGCTTAACGTGACTCAATCGCTCTCAAATGATTTTGGCAAACTATTTAGCATCACAACATTTTCAACGACTTCTGGTATTTCAATTGAAATTCCCACCAAATTTTCTTCAAGCTCTTGAAACTTTTGTAAAAATTCTTTTATACCCTTTTCCGGTGACATTTTGATCGATAACAATTGCTTTATCAACAATACTCGTCTGGCTGGTTCACTAAGAGCATACAAAATGCAATAAAAAATGTTGAATATCTCCTTCAATTTGTAAGCTATCGAGCTCAGATTTTGCAGAATAATGCATGTAGCGAATAAGTACAATCTCACATTTTCATAAAGATCGGATATGAAATGGCAGAGTTAAAAAAACCTGGCATACTTATCTGAGCCGCATGAAGTTATTAAACACTAATTTTCCCATGATAATGTTTCCGATATTATATTATTAATCTGACTCGGCTTTACACATAACATAATCATCGCGAGCGTCTTTTGATCCGTAAGCCGAAATGCAGTTGTCTCATTAAGATTATCTCTATTTTCTGCCAGCGCGGTTATAGCAAAATTAAAATTTTTGTTGCTTTTGTCTTTGATATGTCCTAAATAGATTGGATCGGTGGGGGTGTTTTATTTGCAATGAAGTCAGCTATTCCCCTTTTCACTGCCTTTCACTTGCCAAAACAAAACTATTTACTTAGCCCACACATGAATTGTAACACACAGTTACAGACACTTAGTTCTTGGAAAAAAAAAATCACACAGTTTTTTTTTTGCACAAAGCCTTCCAGAACTCTTGTTAAGTTTTAGTTTTTAGTCACGAAAATAGAGGAATGATTTGGGCAATTTGTATGACTATATAGATGTCCGATTTCGACGAAATTTGGTAGAGTTATGGAGAAGCATTAAAAACTAGTAAATACGGAGTTTGGAGACGTTTGCATTAAAAACAAAAAAGTTTTTCTCACTGGAACTAGATTTTCGATCGATTGTTCCTATGTCAGCTATATGTTATAGTCATCCGATCCGGCCGGTTCCGACAAATGTGCAGCGTATTTGGACCGGAAGATTTCGTGCAAGGTTTGGTGGGTGGGTGGGATGAGATAGCGTAGAAACAGATGGACAGGCGGTCAGACAGACAGACGGACAGACGAACATGGCTATATCGACTCAGCTCGTCATGCTGATCAAGAATATATATACTTTATGTGGTCGGAAATGCTTCCATCTATGCGTTACAAACATCTGGACAATTTCAATATACCCTCTGCAAGGGTATAATAAACATATTCAAATTTAGTGGCAACACTGATTTTTTGACGTTCTGTAAAAATCAGCTGATTGTGAGCCACATGATTTTTGTGAAAATGGCAGCAAATATGAGACACTTTGAGTGTGTCTGTTTTAAAAATTTTAGACGATGTGGCTTCTCGGAGTCGTGGTAGAAACCATTTCCGGCTTAGATGGGAGACTGGGATCTTCAAACGTGCGATTCATCATCTCGCCCCACTACCTATTTCTTGAAGACTTGCGGCTCTTCAACGCGGCCGATGTTTGGTCATTTCAGCCTATATTAAATTTCTTTATTAATATATTAAACTTCTTTATCAAGTGTAAAGTGCTGTTATGTGCCTGGCCAACACCTAGCTGTGAGACGGGACATAGCGCTCTAATGGCAAATCAATTATCCCCACCGGGTCAGAACATAACAACATCTCATCTATAATTGTAACATCTCTGTTAGCTTTCGCCGCGTCTGCTCTCGCGCGGCGAATTAGCATTGGAAGCAGAGCAAAGAAAAATTAAAGTCAATCGTAAAATTGAGTCAAGTTCTAATTGCGGGTTCGCGAAGTTGCCTCGTTGGCTATATATTTTCTCGTTGATTTCAGATCTTGCTATTGCAGCAAACAACCTAGATACAATACTAGAAACATTTAACAAGCAGCACCGAAGAGTACAGTTTACCGTAGAGAAAGAGGAAAACAATAAACTGGCATACCCAGACACAGAAATATTAAGGAATTAGGATCGACTCAAATTAAACTGGTACATGAAGCCCATGGCATCGGGCAGAATCCTAAATTAAATCCTAAATTAATCCTAATTCAATCCATCTACCAAATCAAAAAAAAAATAACAGCCAAAAATCTGATTAGGAAAGCGTACACAATAAGTGATGAGGAGTTTAAGACAAGCACATAATTAAAGTGAAGAATATCTTGCTCTCCAATAATTTTCCAGAACCACTTGTTAACCGACTGATCACAGAAGCAACAGAGCAAATAAGCAACACAAACATGGACCGAACATCAGAGACTCACTTTTCAAAAAAATAATAGAAATTTAATGATGCGGACAGTAGACAGCAGGAGTGCAATAAAACAAAAAAGATGTTCTCAAAACTAGGTATGAAATACAATTTAATGTAAGAAGTGTATGTATGTTTCTATATCAATATGTAGTTTCTTTATGTAATAAAACAGACTCCCTGCTGAAGGCAAAGTTGCCGAAACGCGCGTAGGAGGAAATCAGAGTGAAATGCATTTTTTACTGCAGAACATATGACGGCATTTTTCGTCACAATTACTCAACGATAACGGCCTAAAAACAAATCATCAAAGTAACATTTGTCATTGGTAGAATCACCAATGGCTGTAGTCGTTTTTGATCCATAAACTTTTCCATTTTAAAATTAAAGTCTGCACTCTTGATTTTAAAGTTTTACACTTTAGAATCTTAAAGTTTTCCAATTTAATATCAAACATTTTGCACTATTGATTGTAATACTTTACAATTTGAATTTTCAAGTGATTCACATTTGAAATTACTACTTTACCATTTAAAAACGAGAGCGCAAGTTAAAGTCAGACCTGCCCGACTTCGATATACCCGTTACTCAGTGGAATTAATATTAATTTGAATATTTCAACACTACGTAAGCAAACAGCGCATTTGGCTGAGATAAGTATGCAACGTTTTTTATAGCCTGTATAACTTGGTCATTAATTATCCGATTTTGTTGAAAATTTGTGGCTCCTATATTTGTTCTGCCATAAATCCAGATAAGAATCTCCCCGGCCCCCTTGAAAACTCCCACCAAGTACGATTCTGATAATCAAATAACTATACAAATTAAAATTTTAAACGTTTTGCTCACTCTGGCTGGGGTTTGAGCCCAGGACCCTTGGATTTATTTTTTCATATCATTAATAAGCCGATATGATAAAGTTACGAATGATCTGTTCGAAAATATCAATCTGATATTTTCGAGAATATAAAATCAATATTAATAAGATTACATTAATATTTTATTGAATCAGAAAAACAGAAATAAATGTTTTTTATTATTTAATTTACCTTGACTGGGGTTCGAACTCTGGACCTCTTGCTGTTAACACGAATGGATTTGTGCCTTATCGGACTACTCCATCGGACACGTGCGTGGCGACACGTCGCAGAGCCTACTTAAATAATTCGTTATGTGGCCTGAAATTTCGAAATGAAACACCATTTGTCTCTTTCCATCTTCTCTTTTTCTATAGGTCACTTTCTCTTTATGGTCAAAATGAAATGTTTTAGTTTCGAAATAATATGAAAAAAAAGATACTTACCACAACATCAAATTTACCAGCCAAGATGAAATTGATATTGACATTTTTTTTTCTCTGTGTACTTATATTAAACTAAATCTACCTTCTGCCCAAATATTATTATTCTCATCATCGAATTTCGTGTTGCTGTTTTTACTACGTCAAAAACAAAGGTGTTTGCACTTTGAAATCAAAGACCCTGTTGTTTCAAACATTTTGTTTGTACGTTTAAATGGGTAAAATCAAAAATGAAAGTTGTTGTTTCAACAATCGTGTCAACATTTTGAAATTAAATGACCGCTCTTTTGATTTTAAATGCCCAAAATATTTAATTCTACTACGAAATCAGAATCGGCATTTTTGATTTTACTTCTTTAAAAAACAATGGTGTCTTCTCTTTGAAATCAAAAGTCCGCACTGTTGATTTTTAAAGTTATTTTTGTTTTTATGCTTATATTGGTGAAATCAAAAATTAAAGTTGTTGGTTTAACAAGAGTGTAAGCATTTTGAAATCGAAGAAAACCTTCAAATAAAAGATACAAGAAGTTGATTTTAAATGATTTGAATTTTGACTATACGATTAAATTAGTAAAGTCAAAATTGAAAATGGGTAATTTCAACAGTTTTTGGTCAAAAATGGAAAATGTTGATTTTACATTTAATTTTTTGTTCTGTGTTCTTTTTTTGAAAGTTGATAATTGATTTGGACAACATTTTTAAATTTTTTGTAGTACATAATTCACCGTACCCAGGAATTTTTTTTTTCATATTTGATAGTGTGTGTAAGCTGAATGGTACGAACTCTTTCTAGCCAACATAGCCTATTGGAACTTTTATACGAATCCAGCACGTCCGACATCATAAGTTTTTGACATTCTTTTAAGGATCTTAAAGATATTCGAATGGCTAATAGGAATTCCATTTCCAAAGTGTGCGACTACACTACGACAGAAATCTAAATAATGTTTCAGATTGTGCCTTTATGAACCGCTTAACAGAACGGAAACCTCCATTCAGTTATTTCCAAAAACCATATAATGAACCGAACCGGCGGTTTAGAAACTGTGTGAGCCACTGAACCCATCCAGTACTTTTTTTCGAGCGGTAAAAATAATCTGATTTTTGCCGATAAGCGAGCAGTATTACAGATTGTTGGTGCCTTTGCTGTTGCGCTTGCAGTAGAAATCATGTTAAAAGAGGAGGGAGAAGAGGATGCAAACAGCAGACGCAAACGTCCAAGGTGTTGGTGAACCCAAATTTGCGGGAAAGGGGAAATAAAGAAAAATTTGCTAACGATGTGAGCATTCCGATGGAGCGAAGAAAGATGGACATCTCTAATAAAATTTTACACATACGTTCAAGAATATAAGGCAGAACACAAAAGCTATTATTGGAATCTTTCATATAGGAGCCAAAAAATTTAACTGCCTGTTTGGATTGTTGGAAGTGCACTTGACTCCCAAACGAAACAGCCGCCCAGACGCGAATCCCCTCAAAACCAAATTGTCTATTGTGCTCGAATAAGATTTTAGTTGAACCGATTCTAATACATAATTTTTGGCCGGAAAAGGGAGGAAGGAAACACCGCAGAGCTGATGAGTCGCAGAAACGTGCAGGTGTGGTTTGTCAATTTTTTAATCAGTTCCATGAGGGTATCGCTGCTCTCAATCAGCTGGCCTTGGCAAACCCGTCCGCAATTCAGTATTGGGACAGCTTGCTCATTAGAATGACTTCTGCAGCAGCCTGCAGTGCGGAAAGAGCTGTAACAAAGAGGTTGCTTGCCCGGGCAAACGAGAATAGAAAAGGTCTAAAAATAGCACATGTCGCCAAAAATTAACTATTTTTCTGATATTCTTGTAAGATTTTCATCGCTGAACTCGAATCTGGCCTCCAAAAGTGCCCATCAAGTAGAGATTTTAACAAAAACTGTCTCAAGAAACCCTGATTTTGCCCTTTTTCAATCACGTGTAGAGAATAAGGCCAAGGTGCCAGAAGTCTCATATTAGGTTTGATAAAAGCTTGAACTGTCAACTATATGAATCAAATCAAAAAAAAACCTTGAATCATTCCCAAATTTTCTTGTTCAGCGATAAAAGTCCTACAAAAATTTTCTTGTCTGATCCTTGAATCATTTTGGGAGTCGATCAGTGTAATTTTAGGTATCATAATATTCGTAAATGGCCTTTTTTTTAAGAATTGGCCATGTTTGACATTTTTATTGTTATTATTGGTTTCAAGGGCCGACAAAAATCCTCTAGCTGAACTCTCCACGAGAGTGTCGGCTGCGCAATGGACACTGTATGTACCTCGGCTTAAAGCGGGTAGTACCAAGTGTCTCTTGCTCTTGCTCGTCTTACACCCATGAAATGCTTTGCCCTGCTAAGGTATAGTTGAGACAAAGCCATGGTTGAAGGTGCCGGCAGCAGGCAGAATATGCTATGGAGGAGAGATCCCCACTTCGTGTCGCCAGCGGTCATTGACAAAAGCGACCCTAACGGGAATATGACTCACGAACAGTGGAAGCAAATGGAGGGGAAGCTGTTCGTGGAAATTTTTAAAAGGATGAAGGACCCAGCAGAGCAACCTGTATCATTTGACTGAACAGGCTGGCTGTGTAGAGTCAAAATCCTAAAATGTAGGGACCACCTCACCCTTAAGTGGGTCACAAGCGTCGTTGCAGATACGGGTAGCCAGAGGGCGATTGCCCATCTAAAGGTTGTGGACAGAACCTGTATTCCGTCAGGAACCTTGGATAGCGGCGGCAAACAAGGTCTCCGGGCTTAAGTCACAAAACTACAACTTCTTCTTCCCTACCGCAGTGAGCATCTATGCGTATCTAATGACTAATTACAGCACGAACGACCTTTCTATTGTGGCTATGGACGGTTTCAGGGACGAGCCAATACTTATGGCGTCTTGCTACATGGCGCATGAGCGAGAGGCACCACCGGCTGAACTCGGAAGACTGACGGCGGAAACAAGCTACAAGAAGCAACCCCTCGTCATCGGAACGGATGCCATACTGTGTGGGGCAGCCCGAACATCAACGACAGAGGTGAGTCTCTGTTACATTTTATCATACAAACCAGTCTAAGAGTAGAAAACGATGGAGACGTACCCACATATGTGGGACCTACCTCGGCCAACGTCCTAGACTTATCCATGACCTTAGGCAACAGTACTCAGGCGTCAGAATGCAGAATTCTCGATAAGGACCACAAGTATATCTAGTTTAAGATCCAATTCGGGTACTGCCCAACTAGAAATTGCCGACGCCAACGCCCATTAGCTCGGTGGGAGACATTGAAAAGACCGGTAAGACACTCACTGTCAATCTCAGCTAAGCATACAAAACCTCGTGTAAGGTAACAGTTACAAAAAAGGAAAGCAAACCCCCCTGGTGGACCCCAGAACTGAATGAGCAAAGGAAGGACGTTCAATAATGCTTCAAACTCGCCAAACAAGCGAAGCAACAATGAAGCGATCATCTGGGAGGAGTACAAAATAGAAGTAAGGAAGGCAAACCGACATTCGTGGAGGACCTTCTACTCCTGCATGGAGAAGATCTAGGAAACAACCAGACTCAGGAAGCTCCTTTGAAAGCAACCACGTATGCAGAGTCAAATAAGAATAGACGAAGGTCATTGAACAGAAAGCAGCAAGGAAGCTACATGCGCTCTCCTCGATGCGCACTTCCCGGGCTGCACTAAAGTCACCGAGCCAGACACGCTTCAGGACCGAAACACTGAAAAAACTAACGTTCCAACCAACTTAGTCACTCCAGGAAAATTCCGATGGGTGATTGACTCGTTTGCGAGCTACAAATCCCCCGGACTGGATGGCATAGTTCCCGCCAGGCTAAAAACGACCAAAGTAGTAGTCTTAAAATGGCTATAATTCATTTTTGAAGCTTGACTGGGGTGGGATTATGTACCTGTGGCCTGGAGGAGCACGTGATGTGTTTCTACCCAAAGCGGGGAAATGAAGTCACGTGCAGCCAAAAGACTACAGGCCCATTAGCATCACTTCATTCCTGCTTAAAACAATGGAAAAACTACTAGACCTCCACATGAGAGAAGGCAAGAACCTGACCTTGGAGAACAACCAACACGCAAATACGAAAGGGAAATCGGTGGAAACAGCGCTACACGTCTTTGTAGCCACCATCGAAAAAGCACTGTACCATCAAGAGTATGCCTTGGGAGCATTTCTCGATATATTTGGTGCATTCAACAACGTCTCCACGGAGACGATAATGCGCAGTCTAAGAGCTGTATCAAACCACAAGGCTATGGACTCGTGGATATACAACCTGCTGAGGTGCAGAAGAGTACAAGCCGAGTGGGGTACCACAACCATGACGAAGGAGGCACCCCTTCTATGGAACCTTAAAGAAGAAAACGAACTACTAACAAAATTCCGCAGGAATGCACCCAAGATAACCGCATATGCCGACGACATAAACATAATTATCGTGGGAAAATGTCCATCTACTCTCAGCTCAGACATGGACTTCACATTAAAGAAGTACTAAACTGGGCTACAAAAACAGGACTTAGTATCAATGCAGACAAGACGGACCTCGTTCTCTTTACCATAAGGTACCGTAAGGTACTGAACAAAGAATATCGTTTAAAAACCAGTGACTAGAAATGGACAGTAAACTGTCATGAAAGTCAAATGTAGAAGAAAGAATAACGTGATTACCAGTAAGCTGTCATGAAAGTCAAATGTAGAAGAAAGAGTGATGAAGGCGACCAATGCACTCTAGGCATTCCAGAATATGCTGAGTAGCGCTTGGGGCCTATCACCCAGTCTGATGATTACGGACAATGGTGAAGAACCATAAAATTTCTCTTATACTCTCGATGTGTAGAACTTTAAAGCTGGAATAGTAATTTTTTGACATAAAACAATTTTGGGTGGCTGTGGTCACATGAACCCATATATAAATTTTGTTAGTATATTATTGACTTATAGACTTTGCTATAGCAAGAAAAGTTCCACAAAACCTGGTAACTGCAGAAGCTCTTGCAGACTTGTCGTCAGACCATTCTCCAATAATTTTCACCCTTCTGGAGTGCCCTCAGATCAGACAATATCCTCGGAGACTGACTTCACACAAGACAAACTGGCTCAAATACATAAAATATATCAGCAGTCACATCGAGCTGAGCCCGACCATAAACAGCGAAGTAGCCATTGAAAACTCAGTACAAGCCCTCAACTCTATCATTACTGCTGCTGCTCATCATTCAAACCCTCAAACAACAACAATAACACCTAACCAAGATAGTAGATTAACGAACAGCTACATAGACCGACTGGTGTCTGAAAAGCGGCGTGCAAGAAGAGAATGGCAGCACCATAGGTCGCCTGCGTCAAAAAATCGTCTGAGACTTGCGGAACGCATACTTCGCAAAGCACTCGAAGCGGAATAGCAGCTAGCCCATAGCCGTTACATAGAAAAACAATCGCCTACAAGCACCAAATTTCCCCTATGGAGAGCACATGCAAGCATAAAGCCACCTGCAAAGGTAGACACGCCTTTAAGGGACCAGAGTGGAAGTTGGGCCCGCAGTGACGAAGAGAAGGCAAATGTCTTTGCACTTCACCTTAGAAATGTCTTCCAGCCAAATCCACCAACTAATGGCTATGCACTTCCATTGGTTCCCATCGCCGCACAAACTGACCCAATTAAAGTTCATTCAGTTGAAATAAAAAATGCTATCGGAGATCTACAACCCAGAAAACCGCCTGGACATGATCTTATTACGCCTAAAATGATTATGGAACTTCCAAGTCCTGCCATAACATATATCTCAAGACTTTTCAATGCAGTACTGCGATGTGGATACATCCCAACCCAATGGAAAAAGTCCACAATCATAATGATCCATAAACCTGGAAATTATAAAATCCAAGCGTCATCATATAGACCCATAAGTCTGCTACCTTGCTTATCAAAACTTTTTGAGAAGATCTTACTCCGTAAAATTGATTCCCATGCACAAAATATCATTCCATCACACCAATTTGGGTTCCGAGCTAAACACGGGACTATTGAGCAAGTCAACCGCATAACTTCAGATATTCGGACTGCGTTTGAAAACCACGAATACTGCTCTGCCATTTTCCTAGATGTTGCCCAAGCATTTGACCGCGTATGGTTGGACGGTCTTACATTCAAGATAAAGACAATGCTTCCACCAAATACACACAAAGTCCTAGAAAGTTACGTCAGTAACAGAGTATTTACAGTTCGTCAAAATGAGTACACAACAGAAGAGTTCACCATAGGAGCCGGAGTACCGCAGGGAAGAGTTCTTGGTCCTTTCCTATACGTACTATACACTGCCGACATACCAACAGACTCTCGACTTACAATAAGTACTTTTGCGGATGATACGGCAATATTAAGCAGATCACGATGTCCAATTACCGCAACAAGACTTTTGGGAAGCCATCTTACCGACGTGGAAGAGTGGCTGGCCAACTGGCGTATTAAAATCAACGAGCAAAAGTGTAAGCACGTGACGTTCACACTTAACAAAAGCACCTGTCCCCACCTATCACTAAACGCGACTTTGATCCCGCAATCAAACGATGTTGTATACCTAGGTGTACACCTTGATAGAAGGCTCACATGGCGCAAACACATCGACTCGAAAAAGCTTCAGATAAAGCTTAAGGCCAACAGCCTTCACTGGCTAATTAACTCCCGTTCCCCTCTAAAGCTGGAATATAAAGTCTAACTGTACAAGAGCATCATAAAGCCTGTCTGGACCTATGGCTCGCAGCTATGGGGAAATGCTTGTGCGAGCAGCGTGGACATCCTCCAAAAATCACAGTCGAGAACCCTTAGAACCATCACTGGAGCGCCATGGTACATTCGCAATGATTGTATCCACAACGACCTCAGCATCCCACTGGTTGAAACTGAAATAGAGGAACTTAAGCGCAAATATTCTGAGAAGCTTCTTGCCCACCCAAACCAACTTGCAAAATCTCTCACAATGCTGGCAACGCATTCTCGCCTCCGAAGAAACGACCTACCAACCCAGCGACTGACTTGAAGGGCCGTAGAACACAAACTACCTCCAATAGGGGATAGTTTTTAAAATAGTTTCTAGATTAAGATTTGAAAAATTATTGTTAGTCTCTTTAAGAAAAGATCCAATAAATACCAACCAAGCATAAAAAAAAAAAAAAGTATATTATTGTGGGCTTATAAAAATAAGATAACGGATAAAGTAATTAATAATGCACTGTTTAAACAAATATTATATAACATTTTAGATTTTTTTGTGACTTGTTTAGATTCGGATTCTTTCGATTACGGGTTTTCTACCTTTATGTCTTCCTTCTTGCATTTCCGCGCTGTTAGAGTTGCTGTTGTTGCTGCAAGTACAAGCATGATGAGAGCGTTTGGATTTGTTGCAGAGATTAATACATATACCGGAACCGATAATCGATATGTACCTTTTGCAAATCACGACCCGGAATTATTTTTCTATTTATCAATTTCGTTAGCTTTCAAATAATTTGGCCAAGTTTGATCTAAATGAAGGGTATACATCGGATAGCCCCTTTTATATGTTTTCCAATAGAATTGTAAGACAATTGGCAATTTGCAAAAGTGTGTGAGAAGGAGAGGTTTCAGAACGTGAGGCATAAATGGACGGCATTATTTGAAACGGTATGTATCGATTATTAGTTCCGGTTTCGGTATTAATCCCTGTAACAAATCCAATCATAACCAACCAACCAAAACAGAAGACAGGCGCGCCGTATATGCACTTTTACTTAAAAGACATAAAGTTAGGAAAACCGTAATCGAAAAAATCCAAATCTAAACAAAAGTCCCAAAACGTCTAATTTGAACCATTTTTTTTATACCCTTTCAGAGAGTACTACTGTGGGCAAAAAGGTGAATTTGAGAATGAAAAATCTTTATTTATTCTTCTAAATCAATTTCATCCCCTATAAAGTAATCCCCTCCCGATAAAATACACTTATGCCAACGTTTTTTCCAATCCTCGAAACATGCCAAATAGTCCCTTTCCGGTATAGCCATCAGCGCATTCTTCGATTTTGCTTTTATCTCCTCAATCGACTCGAAACGCGTTCCCCGAAGTGGTCTCTTGAGTTTTGGGAATAGCCAGAAGTCACACGGAGCCAAATCAGGCGAATACGGTGGTTGCGGAACGATATGCGTCGAATTTTTGATGACTTTTTTGCAAAAAATTGAGAACTTTCGGTACCAAAACGAGATTTGACTTTTCGTAGGCCCAAATGGTCTTTCAAAATGGTTTTCACAGATCCTTCTGATATTCCGATCATATCAGTAAGGACTCTAACAGTCAACCGACGATTTTTGCGCACTAATTCCTCCACTTCATTGACGTGTTGGTCATCTGTTGACGTCGATGGTCGTCCGGAGCGCTCCAAGTCATCCACACGCTCTCGACCCTCTTTGAAGTCTTTGTACCACTTATAAACATTTTTTTGTGACATGGTAGAATCACCAAAGGCCTTCCGCAACATCCTCAACGTTTCCGCAGCCGAAATTTCATTCCGCAAACAAAATTTGATGGCACTACTCTGCTCAGACATTGTAAAAATCGAGAAATGCACTCTTGGTCGTTTGGAAAACACAAGCGTAAATATATTACTGATAATGACATTCACATGAAATTTGGCACAGATGTCATCAACAGTCCTGCCAACTCAAGAAAAAAAAAACCTGCCCGAATTGTTAGGCCCGCGAAGTTTAAATTGACCCTTACACCTTACTTTTTGCTCACAGTAGTATATTGAAATTGTCCAGATGTTTGTAACGCATGGAAGCAAGCATTTCCGACCACATAAAGTATATATATTCTTGATCAGCATGACGAGCTGCGTCGATATAGCCATGTTCGTCTGTCCGTCTGTCTGTCTGACCGCCTGTCTATCTGTTTCTACGCTATCTCCTCCCACCCACCCACCAAACTTTGCACGAAGTCTTCCGGTCCAAATACGCTGCACATTTGTCGGAACCGGCCGGATCGGATGACTATAACATATAGCTGTCATAGGAACGATCGGTCGAAAAACTAGTTCTAGTGAGAAAAACTTTTTTTATTAATGCAAACGGCTCCAAACTCCGTATTTACTAGTTATCAGTTCTGCTCCATAATACTGCGAAATTTGGTAGAAGTCGGACATCTATATAGAATAGCTGCCATAAGTAAGGTTAGAAAAATAGTCTTAGTAATAAAAACTTTTTTTTTTCCAATGTAAACCTCTTTAAAATTGTCTTATAAATATTTATTTTATAAGCTTTCACAAAATTCTTCAAAGTTTTGTCAAAATCGGATGACTATAGGATATAGCTGCCATATGAATGATCGGTCGAGAAACTAGTTTTAGTTACAAAAACTTATTTGTTTTTAAAGAAAACGCGTCCAAACTTTGTAATTCTTAGTTTGCTATGCAAACCGCACAGCTTCTTTCCGGTAGCTTCCTATGTCTCTCTTGGCCTGGGTGGAGTTTGCACCGTTTTCTGATGGCAGCACGATCCGTCTGGCTCACTGTTCAAATCACACAGCTTCGCCGACCCTTGGTGAATCTTTGCACAGCTCGATGTGTAACGTTTGGTTCAAGCACTCACTCTGCTCCTTGGCTCCTGGTGGTATTCCCTCGATGATACTCTGCTTGCTTTCACTCGCTTTGGTGATTCGCACTCGCTTAAACTCGGGTTAAAATGACTCGCACTCTGATTGGAACTCTCACGGACTGTCTTGTCCCCAGCCGCGAGTCCCTTTTATATGGCCCCCCAGCCCCGGCTCGGCTGCGCATCGGTTTGCCTTGGACTTACAAGTCCCGTTGTTGCCATGCACCTTGGTCTTTGCATCTGCTTCTTGCGTCCCGTTGCTGCCATGCGCGGCCAGCCCAGTGGAAATTTCCACTGTCACTGGCCCCAGCCTTCGTTGGTGTAAGTGCGACCACATACATTCGCACTGCTGCTGTCTTTTTCTAGCGCTCCATTCCAACGGGAACTCTCTCCGCTCTGGTGTGCTCCGTAACGGTATGCCATGCTCCGCTAACCACTTCGCCCTTCAGCCCAATTTGCCGCACCTCTTCACCCATATGTGGCCGGCATTCATTCCCCTACGTCTAAAGTTACATTCGGTAATTAGTATAATTTTAACATTAGTATTGGCCTTACATTTAACACTTATAATACCTCCGCTGTGAGACTTTAACTTAAGTCCTCACACAAAGTCCTCCCTTACTTTGGTAACGAAAAAAAAATCTTACTCGTCGTCCTCGTTCGCTTCCCCAGTTTCTAACATTCAAGTTTCCGTTTCCCGTCTTCTTAACGTTCTTTTCAAGACATTCCCCTTATTTTTTCCCCCCAGTGGACAGTTCCTCCCCTCCCTAAGCCACAAAATTCCCCAATTTCCCCAAATGGACCGTTCCCCCATCCCTATTCCCACTATTATGAACAGTGTGACCCTGTCGTGAACGTGGCATCGCACGCTGTAGACCCTCCCATCTATGCTACTTGGCCGCCATTATTACGCAAAAAAATTCATTTATGACGCTTGGCGTCATCAGCGCCAAAATTTAAACTATAATAAAAAATACTCGAATTACCACCCGATGCTCTGCCCCATATTGCCGGCTACCTCTACACCTTCTCCCACGTTAACAATTTTTATTTCATTTGTGTTGTTTAGGGTTTTTTTTTCCTTTTTTTACTTCACCTTTCCCGTCTGCGGCACCTCCTGGCTCATTGTGTTTCCTCCTGGAACACCCGGACTCCCATCCGTCCTAGCTTGACACGGAACCGACCGGCCGCAAGTAGCAAAATGTGGGAGCGTCTCGCCCCACCGGCCTTAAACCGCGGATGCTCCATGGTAGCCCTCAGGTCCGTTGACCACTCCGACGCCTGCAACAGCCGCCAACGGGCAGGCCGCTACGGGCCCGTTTCCCGCCATGGTTGCTGCTGCTGACTTGGGATTGGAGCCACTCCCTCACCCGTGGAGTGCGATCGCAGCAAGGGCGGTGGTGGTCCACGCCCTGTCGCCCTGCTCGGGCATGACTGCGGCTCCAAAAATATTGGCCGCCACTCCACGCCCTCTGCTGACCGCTGCTGCTGCTCGTGCAGCAGCCCTGGCTGTTGCTGAGCCTGCTGCTGACGCTGTTGTTGTTGCTGCTGCGCCTGGAGTTTTGGCCACTGCCATGGCCCGGGCTCCAGGTCTTGCAAATCACCGGAGAGGTGAACCCCACTACTCTAAATGGTCCTGCAAACTTCGGTGCCAATTTTGCTGCGAAACCTTCTGCCGCATTAGATAGGCGATGCTCCTTTACCCAAACATGATTCCCTAAGGATGGTTTCCACGCCCGTCGGCGTAAGTTATAATGTCTAGCCTGATCTTGTGCCGCGCGTTCTAAATTCCTCCATACAAGCTCAAAGATTTCTTTTAATTTGTCTGCGTTATTCGTGGGCTTTTGTGCTGCTTGCCCCGTACCCAAAGCTGTTTCTTCAAACAAAGCTTGTGGTAATCTATTCTCCCGACCCTGAGTAATAAATGCTGGGCTATAACCAGTGGACTCGACCACAAACCTTCTGACCCTGTCCTGTAAATTGGGCTACCATTGTCTTTACCGTTCGGTTGACTCAGTGGGATTTTCTTGCGGCGTATATGGAGCGGTATACTGGTGTCGCACTCCCAACTTCTCGACAAATTTTTTTAAAAATTTTACTCGTAAACTGGGCCCCATTGTCTGTAATCAGTACTTTGAGTACCCCAAAGCGAGCTAAAATTCGTTCTCGGAACGCCCTTTTCAGTGATGCAGCCGTAGTTTTCCGCAGAGCCACTAATTTTTGAAAATCTGTCCACCCTTACCAACATGTTTCCATGCTTTGACCTTGGCAAAGGTCCCACAAAGTCGGCACAGACAGTGGCCCAAGGCTCGTCTGGGATTTGTGTCAACATTTTACCTCAAAATCGTACTGCTGTAGTTCTAAAGCCCATCTTGCAATCCTTCCTGCTGGACTTTCAATACTGTTTAGCCATTTCAATGCCATATGGTCGGTGATCACGCTAAAATGGTATCTTTCTAAATAAGGTCTTAGTTTTCTTATGGCCCTTACAATCGCCAAACATTCCTTTTTGGTTGCTGAATAATTTCTTTCAGCTCCGTTTAATGCCCTGACTTGCATACGATATTACTCGTTCCCCGTCTTTGCCCATTTTATGTAAGAATGGCACCGATTCCGTAATCACTTGCATCGGTTTGCAAACTAAACGGTCTCTCAAAATCTGGACAAGCCAGGACTGGATCAGACGTGAGTTTTTCCTTGACCTTTTCGAACGCCTGTTGTCTTTCGGGTGTCCAATCCCATTTTATGCCTTTTTTTAACAAAGCACTCAACGGATGGACCAAAGTCGCAAATCCTGGTACAAATCGCCTATACCAAGAGGCTACTCCCATATATTGCCGAAGTTCTTTCACGTTTGAGGGAGGTTTTAGCTCCGCTATTGCAGCTACCTTGTCGGGATCGGTGCGAATTCCCTGATCCGTCACTAAATAACCCAAATATTTTAGCTCTTTCTTGAAAAACTCACATTTTTCTGGATTTATTTTTAGATTTGCGGCCTGTAGGCGGCGGAACACCTCCTTCAGATTATGCCTATGCTCCTCTAGTGTTCTGCCTATAACGATAATGTCTTCTAAATACGCAAATGCTTTCGGCATCATTTCGGGCCCAATGACCTTGTCTAGTGCCCTTTGGAACGTTGCTGGGGCTGACGTAAGACCAAATGGAATTACTCGCCACTGAAATAACCCTCTCTCTGGTACTGTTAATGCCGTTAAAGCTCGACTTTCCTTCTCCATTGGAATTTGCTAATACCCATTTTTTAAGTCCAGGCTGCTAACTGTACTTAGCCTCCCTCCACTGGTCTTAAAATGTGATTTGATTCTGGGCAAGAGGTACGCATCCTTGATTGTTTTCTCGTTCATGTCCCTAAAATCCATACATAGTCTCCATTTACCCGTTTTCTTCTTCACCATCACTATCGGAGCACTGTGTGGGCTATTTGATGGCTCTATGCAGCCCCTTGCCAATAATTCATCTACCTGCGCATTTATTTCCGCTTGCATTTTTGGATTTTTCGGGAAATACCTTTGTTTTACCGGTCTGTCGTCCTTTACTACTATCCGGTGTTCTGCCACTGTTGATGTTCCTGACATCCTCTCAAAGACCGCTAATTCCTTCTTTAGAAATTCTTCGATTTTTCCGTTCTCTAGCTGGCATTTTCCCTTGCTTTTGCTTCCTCCTGTACTACTTCTACTGCGACTGTCAGGTATTCTTCTAACTAGCTGTCTCTTCTTCCCACGCCGCGGTATTTTTAATACGTGTCCACCACACGCCAGTTCCACTCCCATTCCAACTAAAAAATTCCATCCTAATACCCGGGCGCTCTATAATTCCTGGCATTATCAGCAGCGATATTTTCCTGCTGCTATTGCCAAAGGATTTATCTACCTCAAGCGAGTCGCAAATCTCGCTTCTCCTACCATCTGCTTTCCTTGTTTCCCTCAGGTTTCCTGCTTTTCCCAAGTTTTTTGCTAACGACTGGCTGATGAAGCATGTCGTCGCCCCCGTATCTACCGTTGCCTTGACCTCATGTTCCCCTATTCGCACTGTCGCCGTCAACTGCTCTCCCTCATCCTGCAACCGACCGATTAGTTCTGAGGGGTTGTTTGTGTCGACGCCCGTTCGTCCCTCGGTTGCGGATGTCGTTGATCGTTTCCCGAGGTTCTACAGCAATTAAAGCTACGCACTCCTATTCTTTCGCACTGCCAGCAAAACAATAATTGTCGGTTTCTGCATTCCCTAGCCCATTCCCTTGCTGTCCGCACCGTCGGCAAGCCTGTGCTGTGTTTGTCACAAAAGTGTTCGCACTGTTCACATTTCTCGGCGCCGGTTGTGGTTCTACCTGGCTCCCTTTCATACAACGCCGGCATGCTTCCACTCTCCCAGGCGCGAAACTTGGACCCGTGCTACTATTGTGTCTACCCTGTTTATTTTCTTCCCAAAACTTTTTCTTGTCGCTCTCTATGGTCTCGAAATCGTCCTCCAGTTCCATTAACGCGTCCAATGTGGAGCACTCATATGGTCGGACAAACATTCTGAGTGCTGGCGTGCTATTATCGTGGATAATTTTGAGTTGTTTGGGCACTGTGAAACGTAGTGGTCGCATTAGCTGCACTTCCTGTTCGAGTTTTTGGAAATAGTCTCGAGGCAGAAAATATCCCTGGAAGCTTGTTACAAATGCCTCCCGCGTAGACCACTGCCTGTTATTTGCTATAAACCAATTCAATGCCATTCCTTTCAAGAGTTCTGGCATTGCTCTTGGAATCATATCTAAATCTAGCCCATATGTTATTGTAGACCATTCTACTCGCTCCAGGAAGTCAAATGGCTTTCCTTTTCCGTCAAAACTAAATCCCCAATCGCGCACTTGTTTCGCCACTTTGAAATAATCTCCCAGGGCTGCAACGTGAGGTCGTGATGCGGGAAGTGCTGCACTGGCTTGTGCTATTTGTGGTTTTCCTGGTTCTAACGTTTGGCCGTGCATGGATGCTCTGCGAATCTCCGGCATTGAAAATTCCGTCAGATCCCCGCCTCAACTACACTCAAAAACGGTGGCTTAGGTGAATTTTTGCTGTGCCTTCGAGCCATTTCTTCAATCTAAGGTCCTGTTTTAAAATCTTGTTCCATTTTCTGGACCCACTCTCCAAAAACTTTTCTCATTTCATCCAGAGTACCCTCTATCTCTATGCCGATCTCTAGTGCATATTTTATGTTCCTCTTTTTTGAGGCTATAAACCCACGATAGTACCATTTTGATTTAAAACTTTCTGCTTTACTCTACCTTTCTGTCAATATTTTCCAATACCAAAACCACGTTGGGCGCCAGTTGTAACGAACCTTTTAATCTACCGGCTTCCGCTCAGGGCATTCGTGGATCGCTCCAACAAATTTATAAGTATGGAGTTGGTAATTGGAATAATAAGACCGTTTGTGTTTACATTTTTGTGCCGATTTATTGGCCTTAAAATCCTACTTGACAAATCTCAATGTCTTAATAACTAGGGCTTAGCTTACTGGCTTATACGCTAAGTAGCTTCGTCGGAGTCTTCAATATACTCCGCCGGCTTGCCTAGTATGGCTACGGACACCGCTGGCACCACGATTCGCCCTTACACGTTGGCAAAGTCGCACAACTCGTCGGCTCTCGTTTAGGACCGCACAGCTTCTTTCCGGTAGCTTCCTAGCTCTCTCTGCCTGGGTGGAGTTTGCACCGTTTTCTGATGGCAGCACGATCCGTCTGGCTCACTGTTCAAATCACACATCTTCGCCGACCCTTCGTGAATCTTTACACAGCTCGATTTGTAACGTTTGGTTCAAGCACTCACTCTGCTCCTTGGCTCCTGGTGGTATTCCCTCGATGATACTCTGCTTGCTTTCACTCGCTTTGGTGTTTCGCACTCGCTTAAACTCGGGTTAAAATGACTCGCACTCTGATTCGAACTCTCACGGACTGTCTTGTCCCCAGCCGCGAGTGCCTTTTATATGGCCTCCCAGCCCCGGCTCGGCTGCGCATCGGTTTGGTTGGACTTACAAGTCCCGTTCGCTATCCACTTCGCCCTTCAGCCCATGCAGCCCAATTCGCCGCACCTCTTAACCCTTATGTGGCCGGCATTCATTCCACTACGTCTAAAGTTACATTCGTTAATTAGTATAATTTTAACATTAGTATTGGCCTTGCATTTAACACTTATAATTGATAAACATAAGCTTATTCTTAATCCTCGACCTCCGCTGTGAGACTTCAACTAAAGTCCTCACAGGTGTTTGCAAAAAGGACACGTATTTAAGGACGGTACGGGGTTCATGTAATTTTAATGGGTAAGCTTGGTGTGCCTTAGTCGAAGGCGAACTACACAGAGAAAAATATGACGTTCAAAAATCGTCACCAGCTGGTTATGATTTCGGCCTGTTTTTTCCGTTCACAAAAAATTAACGGTAGTCAAAACGAGAACGTAAGTTAAAGTCGGCCCTGCCCGACTTCGAAATACCCGTTACTCAGCTCAGCTCGGATAAGTATGCAACATTTTTTTAACTCGGCTATTTATTATCCGATCCTTTTGAAAATTTGTGAGATTGTAGATATTGGCCACATAGACTACACTGCAAAATCTGAGCTCGCTATCTTAAAAATTGTGGGAGTTATTCAATATTTTTTATGGCGGGGGCGGGAGGGGGCGTGGCCCAAATTTGAAACAAACTTGATCTGCCTACAGACAATACTAGCTTACGTATAAAATTTGGTTGCTCTAGCTCTTCTAGTCTCTGAGATCTAGGTGTTCATACAGACGGACGGACGGACGGACGGACGGACGGACGGACAGACGGACATAGCTATATCGACTCGGCTGTTGATGCTGATCAAGAATATATATACTTTATGATATCGGAGATGCTTCCTTCTGCCTGTTACATACATTTGCACGACTTTAGTATACCCTTTTTACTCTACGAGTAACGGGTATAAAAACAGAAAAAGTGTTCATGAAAATATTCAAATTTTAATATTTTATTATTTTCAATGCATTTATTTTTTAAGTGATTCCTAAAATTTTAGGAAACTGGGTTATATGACCTAATATATATTTTTTACGCCATAATGGCCTTTAAAATATAGACAATCTTAAAAAAAAAAAAATATTCAACGTTGCCTCTACGGGGACTCGAACCTCTGACCTCGACGTTTTAGAGTAATGGGAGACATCCACTTGGCTACTGCCGTTCTGCCTCGATTCATGTTTAAGTGCCAATGGCTTTCGCTATAATTTAAATTTCGAGTTAATCAATGCTTTGGCTAGAAACGCTGTGGCGGTGTCAGTAAGTGTTCTACAACCCTTCGCCGAGGTCCTCGGATCGTGACTCGCGACTGCTTGGGGTCTCAGAGTCCAGGAACGAATGGAGATTGATCCAGATAACCTTTACTTATTGTTAGGTATACACTACAATTTACCGTGCTTGAGATTCAATTTTACAAAATATGTGGCAGAGTGGATACAGTAATCGGTATGGCTAAGTTCTTAAATTGTATTTGTGTACAATTTTCCCAGCCTGTGTTCTTATAGTACTATTTAGGTATTTAGGTTTTCTGCTACGATTTGCTTCTTAAATTTAGGAGTGAGCTTGGACCCTAGCCTTTTGTCAATTTTAACGTAGACTTCCTGCCCTTTTGCAAAGTGTCCAGCGTCCTGGTTGTTTTTATTATGGTATTCCAGATCAGCGTTTTGTTTATCTCTTATTCTTTTTTCTACCTTGCTCCGCTCCGCCTCGATCACTTGTGAGTCATCTGGACACGATTTTCTGAAAAAAATGTCGATCGGTTTTTGCTTTACGACAGAGTGCACGGATGAATTATATGCCCGGACACTTTTAAACAGAAGGTCCTCAAAAGACAGTTTTCCGCTTTCCCCCCTGAGGCATCGCATTATCTCGGTCAGCGTCGAATGGAAACGCTCAACTTGCCCGAAAGCTATTAACATTTAAATTAAAGGGGTCTTGACATCAGTGGCTGCCCTAGAATCCAGATTTCTAACCTGAGCGTATTTGGAGAACTTGTCTAGTCCGGTAAGGACGTTGTGTCTCTCCATTATATAGATGTCGACATGTACGATCTGACCTGGATATTTGGGAATAGGTGTCGGTTGGATTTCCCCCTTGGGTGGATGTATATCGTATTTGTTCTCTTTGCATGTCGAACAAGTTTTGGTGGCTGCGGTTATTTTTTGACTCATGTTTGGAAAGAAATGGTTCCGAAGAATTTGGGCTTTATTCTCAGATGGGTTTCTGTGCGCCCGACTGTGTTCTTGGGTTATTATTTCGTTTTGAAGGCTTTCCGACTGAACATCTTGAACTAGCTCTTCAGCTAATCGAAGTTTGTTCGAGCTCAGCTGTGGGCTGATGGTCTGAACTAGCCTAAGGATTTGTTCTGATGCAGCTAAACCATTTATCACATTCGATACTAATTTCTCCAGGAGGATTTGGATTCAGTCGCTAGTGTCATAATTGGGCCGCGAGACTACGTGCCTTTGGTACGCAGGGAAAGGCGTTACACTAAAGCAAGATGCTGAATCACCTAGGCATAGAACAGCTTGATTTTTGAACACATTAACTGGAGCCTCAACTCTTTCTATCAAGCTAGGAATGGAGGTTTCTCCATCATCCGTGGTTTCAGCTATCTCGTTTATTTGAGAACCTGAGAAATCCTAGACAGTGCGTCCGCGACTACATTTGATGTAACCGGCTTATATCTTAACTCGTAGTTGTACTCTTCCAGGAAATTTTTCCACCTTTTGAGTTTGCTATTGTGGTTTTTGTTGCTCAGAGCATAGGTCAGGGGTTGGTGGTCGGTGAGTATCACAACCTTTGCGTGGCCATACAGATACATTCGTAGGCTTTGTAGCGCCCACACTATCGCGAGCATTTCTTTCTCATTCGCTGCATAGCTCTCCTCGGCTTTGGATAAAGTCCGCGAGATGATATTATTGGTTTTCCCCCTTGCTCCAACACAGCTCCAATGGCGGAGGCGTCTGGAGGCGTCTGTCGGTAAGGTAGAATTCCTTTCCAAACTCAGGGTACGCCAATATGACTTCTTGCGAGGATAGTGCTCTTTTTAGATCGGCGAATGCCTCTAGTTTGGCCACCTTGGCATAGTCCTTTATAAAGCGCCTATAATATCCGGAGAGGCCTAGAAAGGATCGCAACTCCTTTAAGGTTGTGGGTACAGAAAAGTTTCAATCGCCCTCACCTTTATTGTTAGTCCAGGGAAATCGAACTTTCCTTTAAAAAACTCGCATTTCTCCGCTTGTACCTTCATATTGGCCTCTTGGAGAGTTATAAATATCTTCTTCAAGTGCTCGACATGTTCGTCTTCATTCTTGCTGAAGACGATTATGTTATCAATATAGATATAGCACATCTTTCCAAGATGGTCCCTTAGAATATCATCTAAGGCCCTTTGAAAGATGGCTGAGGCGTTTTTCATACCGAACGGGAGTCGAGTGAACTCAAACTTTCCCTCGTTAATTGAAAAGGCCGTTTTCTCGATATCGGATTCTTTCAGTGGAATCTGGTGATATCCACTTTTCAGATCCAGTACTGAGAATATCTTGTTGCTCCCCAACTGAGCTCTAATTTCATTCATTTCGGGCATGGGATATTTGTCGTATTGAGATTTAGGTCCCTATAGTCAACGACCATACGGAACTTATCCCGCGTTGTATGGGGATCTGGATGGTCCCGTCCCGAAGCAACTCCTGAACCTGCCTTTCAATCTCCGTACGTAATGCGGCTTGATTCGGATAGTGCTGGCTATACACAGGAGTATCGGACTTGGTCCTGACCTCAGCAACTACCCGAGTGGTATAGGTCAGTCTTGCATCTGGATCGGCAAAAAGCTCGACATGGTCTTTCAGTAACAACTCTAGAAGTCTTTTTTCTTGCTCTCCCAAATGATTGGTGTCTACCCTTATGTTGACCGCGCTAGACACTAGCTGGTAAATTTTGATTCTGTAGTTGTTACTGAGCGCTAAAAAATCGTTTTTTGTATCAATTACTGCTTTTAGCTGTTTTAGGCTATCGTTTCCTAAAATACCATGAAATGTATTGAGCACCGGCAGGAGATAAAACTTAAGCAGCGTGGAGTGGCCGAGCATGCTGCATAGCAGTGATGAGTGATTTGCGTTTTCCCTTCTGTGGAGCTTACAAAGAATTTCGATATCTGTTAGGTTTCGGTTTGGGTACTAAATGGGGTTTTATATAATTTTGATTCGAACCAGTATCAATGAGAAATTTTAGTATCTCATTGTCCCTCGTTCTACACTGGAAGTAGGGCAGCGAGGAATTTTTTAATCTAAAAAATGTATGTCAGAAATTTCGGAGGGCTGCACTTGCCCTTGCTCTTCTGAAAGCAAGTCTCCTGGATCGAGAGGCTCGCCCACGCCCTCTTGTTCCATGGCCAAACGACAACATTCGCCATCTTCTACCTTAAGATCGGGCTTCATACCCTCGACATCACAATTGGTTTGAAGATGGAATTGCTTCGGGAGGGTGAACCGCTGGCTTGTATTGGCTGGAGCTAGTCGGCCGATTTTCATACTGGTCTTCGTTGCGAGACCTGTTCGAATAATCCGCATTTCTATTTTGGTCGAGCTGATTTGGTTGCGCCATTAAATTCCCAGCCGTTTTTGGAGCGAGAGTTCTATGCGTAACCGAACTTTGTTGTTGCACACCAGTTGGCGGTGAGCTGTACCGCTGAGCATGCGAGGGATTTGGTCTCGATAAAACTCTAGGTTGCTGACTCTAAGGGAAATGTTGCCCCTGTGTGCCAAACGCCTCCCTTGGGAACGAGAGATGGTTGCGTTCTTAGCGAGTCAAATGCTGTTCATTTGACCGATTAATCGAGAAAGGCAAATGCTGCCCTGCCTGCGGGATCGCTCTAATTTGCTGGTTCTTGAACCCAGCGGCATTTCTTGCATTTTGATTTTCAAGGGCATTGCACAGGTGCAGTGCATGGCTTAAGTCCTGCGGCTCTCTAACTGCTAACAGCCTAGATAGGTCTCCATTGAGTCCCCTAATAAAGGTGTCCAATGCCTTGTCGCTGTAAAGCCCCGTTAGTACTCTAACTGTCTCTAGAGACGCCTCCATACTACTCACCTGGCTGCACACTGTCCGGTAAAATTCTGTAATGGTCAGATTTTTCTGCCTCAGGGAGTAAAGCTGATAATCAAGTGTCTTTAGATCGCGCCTGTCTGCGTAATTTGCCGATAGACATTTTGATATGGCCAACCAATTTAGTGGCGTGTTGTACGCCTCCAACACTGAGTCTGCCTCACAAGTGATCTTGTTACGAATCGCTAAAAGCATTCCGTAGTACCTGGGAGTGCCCTCAAACTCTTCATCAATGGCCAAAACCCTTTCGACGCTCTTGCGCCACGAATTAAACTCGGACCTAACCCCAGAAAATTCTCTAATGCTTCGAACTATATCAGGAGTCTTGTCCAGCTCGTGTATCAAATTCCTGAATTCTGCCTGAATAACTTGGTCACTTATTCCGGCTGGGACAGCTGGCTTAAGCACCTTTTGGATAATGCCCTCTAAATTCTCCTCCATGATTTTTTTGACCAATCTCTCTAGCGTGGGTGTGAGAGAGGAGGAAGAGATCGCCGCTTCGTCACTGCGTGGTGTGGCGTTATTGCCACTTGCTCTGGCGTTTGGGCCTACCATTCTGCTTAATGCTTTTGAAAGCTGTCTGACAGCCGATAAGCTTTATTTGATCACTTCGCTGGCACTTTTTATTTCGCTCCTATTGCTTACTGCTTTTCGTTCTTTAATTTTACTGTTCTTTGTATTTGACTTAAAAATTTTCCACGTGTTCTCCTTACTAATTAATTTTTCACGTTTTCTCTATTTACGTTCGCCTTATGACTATAATTAAACTCTGCTTTGCCTTTTTTAGACCTCAAATTCTTTCACTCGTTGATCTTTTAAAATTGAAACAAATTTTTTCTTTCTATACTTCTTTACTTTTTTTGTCCACGCGTTTTTTTTGTTTGCTACACTTATGACTACCTTATATCACTAACATTAGCATCGGAATTGTCCCACGTTGGCGACTACGGCACGTTGTTTAGGATGCCTGGAGGCGATGTGGTTGACAGCGATGTGATGATTTGGCCCGGTTAAGCACGCCTCGGTACCCACGGATTTTGCCGGAGGATTTTAGGCTCGTGCGGATTTTTTTCCGGAAGTTTAAAGCGGTCGTGACTTTTTACCGGGTCCCAGCTTGGGCGCCAGATAAGAAAAGATAATTTTCTTTCCCAATGATGAGCAGACCAACCTCTACAGATGAGTCATTTATTAGAACTGAAGCTTACAACTAAATACAGTGTTTCTGAAAGCTTCCCTCTCCCATATGTCGCTGTTGTCGCTGGTGCCGTCGCCGCTGCTACTGTGACTGCTGCCGTTGTACTTCGCTGCAGGCGCTGGTCGCTTCTGTGCATTGTGTTCAATGCTGGCGGCATGGCCAGCGTGTCAGAATGTAGAAGCTGCACGGTGGTACGACATCAGTGTATTTGCGATGAATTTGCACTGGACTATGGTGTTAACTTGTGTATTTTGTTGTGTGTGTGAGGGCGGGACGCCATCAATTCTTTTTTTTAAATTTTTTTTAAGGAAGCCCGAGCGTTTCATGAAGCGAAAACAAAATGTTCTTGAAAAAAAGCCTAAATCGATCATGAGTGAGAATAAAATGTTAATCATATCGTGAACAAATGTTCATGAATTTTGAAAAAACAGGCTTATCTGACTATCATGACCAAAATGTCATGATTTTGGTACATTTAGAACGGATTTTTTTTCTCTATTTAGTTATATTTCTCTTCACTCTTTTGAGAATATGTCTTTTATGTTGGTGGTACCAGCTGGATGTTTTAAAGGACTTAAAATTATTTTAATTGCTTGTATTTGCTAGCTTTTTTATCGCTGTCGGTTGAAGTGTGAAGACGTGTTTTTTTCGAGCTCCGGTTTTATTCGTTGTAAAATCTTTAAAATCAGTTGTTAAAACAAAAACTTTCGACTCGCGATAAAAGACTTTAATGGACATTCATAAGCACCCGTGCTTATGTTGTCCAATAATATCTAATAGTTGATATTTAATTAAATTTAATTAATTGAATGACTGCGCGTACAAATTCAGCAAATGCAAGTGCAAAGAACACCAACAACACCATGAGTCAGAGCCATCTCAATGCCCAAATGCAACAACAACAAGACGATCGCCGGCTTTCTATACAGCGCAACAACGCTTATTTTGCAATTGTCTCTCCCGAGCCCACCAGCACTGCGACTGTAAGCTCTCATACTACCACCGCGACGTGGAGCTCCCAATGCCCCACCCCCTCTCCTCAGCCCACGATGATGAACTTTTCGGCAAATGCAACAAAAAGTGCGGTAACGCTTACTCCAGCGCAATCAAACTGTACAAACTCAACAACAACAACTATGCAGAAACCAGCGTCAACTCAGCACGCGCTCCCACTAACACATACACAAGTGAGCACAACACCCACCACCCGCTCGTATGTGCAGACCGGCATCGATCGGTATGTAAAAATAAACAAACGAAAATTAAGCCCGCAAAACAAAAGAAGCGGTAATACACCAAAATTGAACAAAACAATCGATAAACCTGCGGACAAGGATCCCCTCACTGGGAATAGGTTCCAAATTCTTGCCAAACAGTCTGACGCTGAGACTGAAGAAAAAGCTGCAAGTGCCGCAAAACCAAAGCCTCCGCCAATCTACATTAGGGATACTAGCTGTACGGCCCTAGTACCAAAGCTTGTCTCGCTAATAGGCAATAATAACTTATATGTGACATCCGTCAGCAAAGGCCACATACGCGAAACAAAGCTCCAAGTTAACACCGACGCTGTCGAAAAATGTTTAAGAGCTGAACATAAAAGCTACTACACCTACCAACTAAAAAGTAGCAAAGGCCTACAAGTTGTAATCAAAGGTATTGAATCAAGTGTCCCTGCAACGGAAGTTGCTTATGCTTTGGAAGAAAAGGGATTTAAGGTCAAGTCCGCAATAAACTTAATAAACAGAGATCAAAAAACCCCAGCCGCTTTTCAAAGTTGAGCTGAGCCCGGAAGACATAGCTCCTAACAAAAATAAGGTGCACCCCATTTACGAACTACTTTACTTATTTGGACACACCAAATCCTACTGCGCTCTGCGATCTGTTTGTGTGGTATGCGGAGAGCTGCACAATACTGCCTCATGCCCCGCAAACAAGGAGGATCCATCAGTCAAAAAATGCAGTAACTGTGGAGGTAACCACACCGCAAACTACAGAGGTTGCCAAGTATACAAAGATCTGAAGAGCAGGATTAATACGCGCACGGAATTTGCTCGTTCCAATGGAAACCTTAATACGTATACACCCTCGCAATCGACCCCTGGAGTCTTCTTCACAAAAGCTACGAGATCGTATTTTGCCCCATCGACTACTACCCAAGGCGTTTCTTTCGCAAGCGTCTTGAAACAAGGAACGATTTCACACGAAACTCGAACTGAGCCGACTCTGACAACAAAACATGTGGAGCAACCATCAAACCAAAGTAGCTTAGAAGCCATTTTTCTATCGTTACAACAAACCCTGAAAGATTTGGAGAATGCAAGGCCTTCTCATTCAACTGCTCGCTTCGCAACAACCCAAATAATGGCTCTCCTGAGAGTATCACTCTCTTTCTCCAAGACAATGAAATCGACATAATGCTTCTTGCGGAAACTCATCTGACGGACCGATATAATTTCCAATTATCGGGATATGCATTTTACGGCACAAATCACCCAGATGGTAAAGCCCATGGCGGAACTGGTATCCTAGTCAGAAGCCGCATCAAACATTATCCACTAACTGGATATTCGGAAACCTACCTACAAGCCACATCGATATGCGTAGAATCTAAACCAGGCAATATCACTCTGTCTGCGGTTTACTGTCCCCCACGATTTATGATATCAGAAAAACAATTCCTTGATTTCTTTAATACACTTGGTCAACGCTTCTTCGCTGCGGGTGACTATAACTCGAAACATCCCCACTGGGGCTCCAGACTGACTAATCCCAAGGGGAAGCAACTCTAAAACGTACTCACGCGCGCATCAAACAAACTCGACTATGTATCTCCGGGAGGGCCTACATACTGGCCAGCAGATCCAAAGAAAATACCCGATCCTAAAGACTTTGCTATAACAAGAAAAGTTCCACAAAACCTGGTAACTGCAGAAGCCCTTGCAGACTTGTCGTCAGACCATTCTCCAATAATATTCACCAAATACAAAAAATATATTAACAGTCACATCGAGCTGAGCCCGACTATAAACAGGGAAGTAGACATTGAAAACTCAGTAGAAGCCCGCAGCTCTATCATCACTGCTGCTGCTCGTCATTCAAACCCCCAAACAACAACAATAACTCCTAAGCAAGATAGTAGATTAACGAACAGCTACATAGACCGACTGGTGTCTGAAAAGCGGCGTGCAAGAAGAGAAGGGCAGCACCATAGGTCACATGCGTCAAAAAATCGTCTGAGACTTGCGGAACGCATACTTCGCAAAGCACTCGAAGCGGAAGAGCAGCTAGCCCATAGCCGTTACATAGAAAAACTATCGCCTACAAGCACCAAATTTCCCCTATGGAGAGCACATGCAAGCATCAAGCCACCTGCAAAGGTAGACAAGCCTTTAAGGGACCAGAGTGGAAGTTGGGCCCGCAGTGACGAAGAGAAGGCAAATGTCTTTGCACTTCACCTTAGAAATGTCTTCCAGCCAAATCCACCAACTAATGGCTATGCACTTCCATTGGTTCCCATCGCCGCACAAACTGACCCAATTAAAGTTCATTCAGTTGAAATAAAAAATGCTATCGGAGATCTACAACCCAGAAAAGCGACTGGAAATGATCTTATTACGCCTAAAATGATTATGGAACTTCCAAGTCCTGCCATAACATATATCTCAAGACTTTTCAATGCAGTACTGCGATGTGGATACATCCTAACCCAATGGAAAAAGTCCACAATCATAATGATCCATAAACCAGGAAAGGATAAAACCCAAGCGTCATCATATAGACCCATTAGTCTGCTACCTTGCTTATCAAAACTTTTTGAGAAGATCTTACTCCGTAAAATTGATTCCCATGCACAAAATATCATTCCATCACACCAATTTGGGTTCCGAGCTAAGCACGGGACTACTGAGCAAGTCAACCGCATAACTTCAGATATTCGGACTGCGTTTGAAAACCACGAATACTGCTCTGCCATTTTCCTAGATGTTGCCCAAGCATTTGACCGCGTATGGTTGGACGGTCTTACATTCAAGATAAATTCAATGCTTCTACCAAATACACACAAAGTCCTAGAAAGTTACGTCAGTAACAGAGTATTTACAGCTCGTCAAAATGAGTACATAACAGAAGAGTTCACCATAGGAGGCGGAGTACCGCAGGGAAGTGTTCTTGGTCCTTTCCGACATACCAACAGACTCTCGACTTACAATAAGTACTTTTGCGGATGATACGATGATATCCAATTACCGCAACAAGACTTTTGGCAAGCCATCTTACCGACGTGGAAGAGTGGCTGGCCAACTGGCGTATTAAAATCAACGAGCAAAAGTGTAAGCACGTGACGTTCACACTCAACAGAAGCACCTGTCCCCAGCTATCACTAAACGCGACTTTGATCCCGCAGCCAAACGATGTTGTATACCTAGGTGTACACCTCGATAGAAGGCTCACATGGCGCAAACACATAGACTCGAAAAAACTTCAGATAAAGCTTAAGGCCAACAGCCTTCACTGGCTAATTAACTCCCGTTCCCCACTAAAGCTGGAATATAAAGTCTTACTGTACAAGAGCATCATAAAGCCTGTCTGGACCTATGGCTCGCAGCTATGGGGAAATGCTTTTGCGAGCAGCGTGGACATCCTCCAAAGATCACAGTCGAGAATCCTTAGAACCATCAATGAAGCGCCATGGTACATTCGCAATGATTGTATCCACAACGACCTCAGCATCCCACTGGTTGAAACTGAAATAGAGGAACTTAAGCGCAAATATTCTGAGAAGCTTCTTGCCCACCCAAACCAACTTGCAAAATCTCTCACCATGCTGGCAACGCATTCTCGCCTGCGAAGAAACGACCCACCAACCCAGCGAATGACTTGAAGGGCCGTAGAACACAAACTACCTCCAATAGGGGATATTTTTTTTTTTAAATAGTTTCTAGATTAAGATTTGAAAAATTATTGTTAGTCTCTTTAAGAGAAGATCCAATAAATACCAACCAAGCATAAAACAAAAAAAAAAATTGCTTGTACGTTTTTTTATGTATATTATAATGTTACTTATGTTATAATTCAGTGTATTTATAGGTGGGAAAAGCTTAGCAATTTTTGCAGAATCATCTGAAAACTCGTTTCCAGGGATGCCTTTATGTCGTTGGTTTATATTCATTAGCTGGTTTCTAATTTGTTCTGGGTAGTAGGATGTAATATTGTTAATGGCTTGTAAGCCTGATAAAGAGTCGGAACAGACCATAAATTTGCCTCGCTGGTGTTTGAGGATAGAGAAAGCTTCAGAAATTGCGACTATTTCCGCTGAGAAAACAGAGGAATCTTCTGGTAAAAGTCCTATTTTAAGTATTTCGTTTTCGGTTGTGATAGAGTATGTAGTTGTGGAGTTGACTTTCGATCCATCTATGTGAATATATGTGTGGTCTTTGTTTCCGTTTTTGATTTCTAGAAATCCTTGAATGAATACTGTGGATGATGTTTGAGTTTTGTTAATTTTTTTAAGACAAGTATTGGAGGTATTAATTTTAGACGCCCATATCAGTTGGCCCACTGCTTGTATGTTTGGTCTAGCATTAATATAAAGGCTTTAATTTCAAATTATTATTGGGTCTTTTGTGGATTGGTGCTTTGTTTGACTAGGGGCCTATATTTTTAAACAATATTGGCTATTGGTGAATCTTGAGAGTTAAATAGTGATTTGACGAGGTATGCAGTTCTATGGTTTCTGCACTCAGACAACAACATTACCTAAAAATGCTCAAAATTACCTGAAATTGAGGGACATTTTACCCAAAATGACAACCAAGGAATATTATCCTTAATTTTTGGCCTTTATTACCTAAAAAATTTTAGACAAAAAAAGCGTTTTTAGGTAATGTGTGACCTAAAAATTTAGGCAACATATGACCTTAAGTCGTCTTCTAAGGTAATAAATAGGCTTCAAATTTAGTCAACAAATAATATTTTCAGGTAATGAGTAGACTACAAATTCTGGTATGACTTAAAGCAATCTTTTTAGGTAATAGAAAGGCTTGAAATTTAATCAATTAATTTGATTTTTGGGTAATGAGTGGACGAATGACCTTAAAACGACCTTTTTAGGTAATAGAGACGCTTGAAATTTAGTCAATAAATTAGATTTTTAGGTAATAACTGGACTTATTATTTTGGCAATGTATTTCCTTAAAACGCCCGTTTAAAATAATAGAATATTTCCTCAATTTAAGGCAGTAAATATCTGAATATAAGTGAACCCCCAAGAAAATAATCCAGTTTTGTTAAGGCTTTTTATTTAATATTCAAAATCTTATATTCTAATATAATTTTGGTTTTACATATAAACCTAAATTAAATTTGTGTATATGAATAAGGGGGTTACTTACATCCTTAAGATCTATTAACTGTAAAAACGATGGCGAAACTCTGTTTCCAATTCTTGACAAAATATTAATACGTTTTCATCCGTTGATATAATATCTTGAATATCATAAAAAAAATTTGAGGTCGTTAAAAAAATAATAAACCCACGTTTGAAACTGTATCCAAGTTTACATATATGTGTCAGTGAAACTAGGTTATTAGTTAACACGTGTTTTTTAGAATTGATTTTGTTTGTTTCACATTTCGTTTCTTTTATTTATTTCACAACATTTTTGATTTGTACTGCTGAGAATACTATTATTTAAGGGTGCATCAGCTTACTAGAAATTTTGGGGTAAAATCAGAGGCCGACACGTAGCTATCTACTGGCAGCGTTGCCATTTTAGCAATTTTTGTTTGTTAATCTTTCTTGTGGTTTACGAATGACGATGGTGGACAATTTTTTTTTTAATAGCTGTTGGTGGGAGCTATATCCTATACGCAGTCGTTGTCTATTGGGCAATCGACACACACACACACATGATGGAGTTAGATGAAAATTGGCTAGAAGCGTTACACAAAATGCAGATGCAAACACATGTTCTGCTGTCTCTTTCTATCACACAGGCACTAGCTTACATCTAAAATTTGGTTGCTCTAGCTCTTCTAGTCTCTGAGATCTAGTTGTTCATACAGACGGACGGACGGAAGGACAGACGGACATGGCTATATCGACTCTGCTGTTGATGCTAATGATGAATTTATATACTTTATGATATCGGAGATGCTTCCTTCTGCCTGTTACATACATTTGCACGACTTTAGAATACCCTTTTTACTCTAGATCAAGTTTGTTTAAAATTTTGGCCACGCCCCGGCCACGCCCCTCCGGCCCCCGCAATAAAAAATGTTGAATAACTCCCACAATTTTAAAGATATCGGATCGGATAGTGAATGGCCGAGTTAAATGTTGCATACTTATCTGAGCCGCATGAGGTTATTAAACACTAATTGCCTTGAGTAACGGGTATGTTGAATTCGGGCAGGGCCGACTTTAACTTACGCTCTCGTTTAATCTAAGAACTTGAAATTTGGTGTCTGGTTAATAAAATGAAGTTTGATGTTTTACCAATTTAAAGGTGGTTTCGTCCAAGTTTGGACGAGTTGAAATGTTAATATCGATTTCCAGCCAGTTCAAACTTGAATCAAAAATTTACAGGTATTATACAAATATGTAATGTCTTTGCTTGAAAAAACCCGGGCGAAGCCGGGTATACAGCCAGCTGATAATAAACAGTATGTAAATATTAAGTTATACATTATTTATTTATATTTCAAGTCGAATGCTAAAAGTTTAGGAAAATGGCATCATTATGAAGCAATGGATTCATAAAATTTGTTTACCTAAAACACGATTTTTTAGGTAAAATGCCCTATATTTAAGGCATTTATTGCCTGAAAATTAAAATTTAGGCAATAAATTTCATTTTCCTAAAATTTAAGGAAAATCTTTTTTCTGGGTGTAGTCTCATGTATTGTTCTAATGCACGATTCATATAAGAGGTATTCTATAGGCGTGGATCGGTAAGCGAAAAGACAAGTTTTAACTCCAGCGTGAATACTTTTTTTTACTGAAGTGTCTTCTACATACCCATAAATTGGTACTGCAAATTCTATTTTTGATAATAAAAGCGACTTAACCACTGAGACTATCGTTTGAGTGCTGCAGTGGAATTTTGGACTTGCTAAGCATTTAATTCAGTTTATTTTCGAAAGAGAGACAGCTAGGTTATTTACTTGTATGTTTTTTGCAAATATGTCTTCAATTAGGTGCACATAATTCTGCACCTAAATACAAGCACTATTCGTATATGCCATTAAAAAAATTATGGAGTGAAATTGTAACGCTCTTTTCATTTTTCATTTTTATCAGGATAGTAAAGTGATCTGCATAGGCGCACATAGATAATTCTTCGTGAAGTGAAATAATGTTTGTGAGCTTGTTAAATGCAATGATGAAAGGACAACAGACAATGGTGATCTATTGTGGGTATTCTCAACTCACACTTTGATTTTCCTGTTTAGAATAAAATTCTTAGCGTTGGTGATTATTTTGTACCGGACTTTCCATGTTTAGAGTTGGTCCAATATCGAATGTATGCCAATTTTGACAAACGCTTTAGTAAAGTCGAGTGAAACGATTGATGTGTGTTTTTTGCTGGCTAATGTTATATTAATTATCTGGACTATATATAGTAGATTGTCTAAAATAGACTTGTCTTTTCTAAATCCTGTTTGCTGATTGTTAAGTGGCTTACTAGTGGTTGTAAATCACTAGTGGCTTACTAGTGGTTGTAAATCACTAGTGGCTTACTAGTGATTCTAAATCACCACAGTCTCTTTGCGACTATTTTTTTTTATTATGCTTGCTTTGTGTTACTGGGAATAAAGTTATTAAGGATGCCTACTGAGATAGCCTACTGAGATTCTCAATCATAGAGTAGGTTATACGGTCGACTCCAGGAGTATTTCCTTTGAGAGATGAAAGGGAAGATGCGAATTCTAAGAATTTAATGTCTACTTGTAGAGCTTTTTGGCAGGGGGTGTGAGCTCTTGAATTTGTAATTAATCTATTTATGATTTCCAGTAAAGCATTGGTAAAATTATCATCATTAGCTTTTGACTACCAGTTACTGCACAAAACTTCTGCTATTTCTAGTGTGGCGGTAATGAAGTTAGATGTTGCTGGAACTTGAACACGATGAATATGTCTTTGCTTGTGCAATCCACAAAAAGCTCTAATATTTTTCTATACTTTCTCAATAGACGTGTAAGGACGAGCTTCCGCTGTAAATTGTTGAACAGCTAGTGCTTTTGATATTTTTAATTTTCTCCTAAATAGGACGATCCCAAAAATACTATAAAAACCGACCAAAAACTAAATAAAGATATTCATTTAAAACCGCTCCAAGTTGAGCTGCTTGAATCACACAAAATACACTTGTGTTTTATACAATTATTCTTTATTTCACCAAGGAACACAGGTAGGTTTTTTCGGAACAGGAAAGTTTGTGAAATGGTTGGCTAGCGCTTTTCCATACGATTCTTGTAATATCTGCTGCTTCTTTGGTCATACTATTACTTTTTGGAATGTCAGTGCCAAGTTTGGATGAAAGTTCTGAAAACTTTTTCCAATTGGCTGATTTAGTTAAAAAAATGTTAAGCTTTTATGGTTTTCGTTAGTGTTAAAGACTGTGGTTAATATAAGTACGTGAACACTTCCGTATGTATTGTTTTCCGTTTTCCACTTTGCCTCTATAGCACGATCTGAAGAACAGAGTGCCAAGTCAATATGTGTCATAGAACTATGTGTTTAGCGGTGTGTGGGACTGCAATCATTAGGAAGTATATAGTTCGACTTTACCAAAAAAATTTCCAAGATATTGCCTCGTCTTTTATTTTTGGGAGATGTTGTGCCTAAGTAAGACTGATTTAAAGTTAGATTCAGTAATTTTGTCAGGGGCAATGTAAGCTATATTTAATTTCTATTTTGAGTGCACTTGAATACATACTGCTTCTAAGTCGTTGCTTAGAATGATTTCTCTATGTTGCACAGAGATGTGGACTAGAATACCAGGGCCACCATTAGTTGATGCTGATATTGTATAATAAAAGGAGAAGTTAATAGGAATTGGAAGTACTGGGCTTGTAGAGATGTGCATTTCTTGGAGAGTAACAATGTGAGTATGTTAATTTTTAATTAGGACTTGCATTTCACTGTAGCTGATGGTATAACCTTTTATATTCCACTGAATAATTTTAAGGGGAATTTTTAATAATTAGGGGTAATCTATTAAATATCAAGGTTGTATTTTTGTGTGGTATATCTACAGTGAATATTATTTACGTTGATTTATTATACCAGTTACTCGAAGAGTAAAAAGGGTTTACTAAGATCATGCAAATTTATGTAACAGGCAGAAGGAAACATCTCCGATATCATAAAGTATATATATTCTTTATCAGCATCAATAGTCGAGTCGATATAGCCATGTCCGTCTGTCTGTACGAACACCTAGATATCAGAGACTAGAAGAGCTAGAGCCACAAAATTTTGAGTGTAGTCTAGTATTGTATGCAGGCAGATAAAGTATCTACAATCTCACAAATTTTCATAAAGATCGGAAATTAATGGCAGAGTTTAAAATCGTTGCATACTTATTTGAGCCGCATGAGGTTATTAAACACTAATTGCCCTGAGTAACGGGTATTTCGTAGTCGGGCAGGGCCGAATTAAACTAACGCTCTTACGCTTTTTTGTATGGTTTTCAGTCGTGTCTCCCCCCGGCTGACCAAGGTGTGGGTGTTTTATTTTATATATCTTTCCTCCAGATGTCTGGAGGCTCTGGCATGTTGCCAACTTTTTTTTATAAAGTTTGCTTGAAACTGATGCGTGTGCGCAGTGCTTATGCAGCTCTTCATACGGAATTTGCTATCCTCTTTGTGCTTCTTTGATTAGCTGGGGTTTGTCAAAGAGACGCGACCGATCGCAACGACTGACGAAAGTGAACTGAAAATTGTATTATAATATTAGTTTAAGCAGTTCATTATTAATTACTTTACACAGTACGACACTAAAAAAAACCAGGGATAAGACCTTTAAATTCTGATAGAAGGGACTTCTGTAAGCATCACCTCATACTCAGTTTATCAACTGTACCCTAGGTTCGCGTTCTATGGGTACTTTTGTACTGGCAACACAAAGCGACAGCAATAATAACTTATATGTTAATGGTTCTAGATAAAAATCTTCAAAGTTCAGCAAACATGGACTGGGTCATTGGGAACGTATTATTTACAATTTGTTTTGATTTGACAATTGGTTAAGGTACCTTCAGAAGAGGTCAAACCTAAAGTCTTAAATATCTTTAAAACCGCACAGTAGATTTTTATTAAAAACTAAATTTATGATGGCATAATGGGCTATTTCATAGCCCTAAGAAAAAGTACTCTTCAGCCAAAAAACCGCGAGATGGAGTACCACTAACAGATTCACCTATGAACCACGCTAAATAGACTAGAAAATAGACCAAAGTGCGTGTTCAAATTTTTTAATTAGAATGTGGTTCCTCTTGAAACAGCTATACCAGCATCCTTTGTGGTGCTGTGTCTCTGTTTAAAGCTGTGCGAAAGCATAAGATGACCTCGAGCCGGCTAAAAACTGCAGGTTTACTCAGTATAAAGGTCACAGAAAAACCAGTCACATGTAATAAAAACGCAAGGCACGGCACGTTATTGTTGTATGAACCTAAACTTTAAATGGTTTTATTTATAACATCTAAAACCCCGATTGAATGCATTAATGCCAACAAACTTTTTGGTCACCGTTATTAGCAGCGGAGAGAGTATCTCTCACACTAAAAACGGCAAGGCCATGGGGACAACACACACACAAAGGCGACTGGCTGTTTCAACGCAGCCTCTCGATGTTTTTGCGCACATTCTGCGTTGGGATCCCCAAACGGTTATGCCGTAGGTAGGCATTGATCGCTGATGACAGAGGGTGGTTCCTCTTGAAACAGCTGTATGATCTACCAGCTTCCTTTGTGGTGTTGTGTCTCTGCTTAAAGTTGTGCGTAAGTATTACATAAACTCGAGCCGGCTAATAACTGCAGGTTTACTCAGTATAAAGGTCACAGAAAAACCAGTCAACTATTGTTTGTTATCTTATTGTTTTTTTTTAAATAAATTAACTGCTGGAATAAATAAAAAAATGTTTATAAGCCCACAATTATATACTAGCAAAATATATAAAGAAGTATTAAAATAACAATTTACAAAATAAATTGTTTGGCAACACTGCTCAATTTTACAAAAACAATTGGCTTGCAAAGACTTTAGATACGCACACAGAAACGAAATTACAGGGCACTGAATAGCCTCTGCTCCCTGGTGCTTTCTGTTAGCTGGGGAACACTGTTCTAGACTCAACGTTAGAAGTTAAACCAAAAACAAAGTATAAAGGCTCTATATATACATAAGTACTTAGTTGTCCGAGCGTCCAAGGTTCCCTCTAGAATATAGTTGTATGTAACTGTGGAAACAGCATCTCCGACAGTAGTCGGTAAACTTACTGCGAACAAAGCGTAGAGCTAGAACAATGGAATTTGGAACACCATGAGATTTTCTGTTTTTTAATTGTTTCTTTGTTGAGCAATAAATTTAATTATCTTTAAATGCAAATATGCTACGAATTACATAAGCTTCTGCTTAAATTAACTTGTGAGCGAACTGTAAATTCTAGGTACCCAATAAATCAAGTTGAAAACTAACCTTTTCATATTTTCGGTTATATCTTTGCTCACAGTGTCTGGCAGCAAATGCACAGTATAACACCGATCAAAATTAATCCATAAGTCTTCGAGCAATTCGCTTGTCACTGAGCCAACCTCTTAATTCTTCCACACAAAATAGCTCAAAAAAATCATGTTGTCAAGACTTTCTTAATTGCTCCACTCACAGAGTCTGGTCGCATATACACGGTATGTCAGCTCAAAGAACACGCATTAAAGATCATATCCTGAAATGCTGGTCACAATCAATCGATACGTTTTCGAGCAATTCGGTTATCGGTTGACACACCTTTGCTTGGTTTCAAAACTGATGAAACCAGTGGGTGAACTACC
This sequence comes from Lordiphosa fenestrarum, assembly GCA_035044985.1. Lineage (NCBI taxonomy): Eukaryota > Metazoa > Arthropoda > Insecta > Diptera > Drosophilidae > Lordiphosa > Lordiphosa fenestrarum. The sequence goes on from JAWNNO010004518.1 coordinate 45,796, forward strand.
CAAGCGGTACGACCGATTTCTAGGCAAACTATTTTTGAGCTTGGCCCCAAATGTACACTGTTCCTAGCTATTAAGTATATGCCACTGTCAATTGCAGCTATTTCATTAGCTTGGCCCCAAATGCACGGTATCCCAAGCTATTAAGATTACTTCAATTAGTATATATGCCAGGCTTCATCAAAATATATGTGTGGTCATTGGTCATGGTGTAATATGCCGCTGTCAATTGCAGTATGACCGAACTCGACGCTAACTATTTATGAGCTTGGCTCCAAATGTGCGGTATCCCCAGCTATTAAAAATGCCTCAATTAGTATCCATGTCAGGTTTCATTAAAATTTATCCAGTACATTTGGAGAAAATTCGAATTTTACTTATTATCTAATAATATGTGTGGACATTTGCACCAAATTTTAAATTCTTCCTTCGATAGCATACGATTGTTTAATTGCATGAAATGTACGTATGTACTTACCTAAGAAGAATTTAATTCCAAGTCGATGCACGCAAAGTGGTAGCCAGAAGCTTGTTGGTATGCATGCCAAGCCAATAACGATTGTGTGAAGAAAAACTTGCTGATCAATTTCCGAATCGCAGCCAACTGAAGATCTGAATATATAATTACCAATTGGTTAACAAAATATTATAGTCTTTAAAAATGTACATGTTCATATAAAAATTGGAAAAAGGTATCGACAACTTACTACAACTAGAATAGAAGAATATAAGCCACTCGAAATGAATTACTAGATCGGTTACATGGGTTATTTAATTATACCCGATACTCGTAAAATATAGTGTGTATCCCGTGAGGAGCTGTTCCATCCCCTCACAAAATTAAGTACATTTGACTAAGGGCAATGAAGCACGGTTATAAGTTAGCTTATAAGTTGTTAACTAGGACATAGAGTCCTCATTAGTTAACAAGTAAGGGCGCTGCAGTCGTGTGCCCCGACTACAAAATACCCTGTTCATTTGTTTTCATTTATTTGTTTTTGAATTTCTGAATTTGAATATAACCTGTTTTTGTAACACCCATTAAATGCTCATCCTGGAAGTAGGCTACATTAGTTAGTAATTTCAGCGGTTTTAGGCCTAACTAACGTCAAACTCAATTTAAATTGGGGGAATTTTTCAAATCTGAAACAAACTTGATCTGCGTACGGCATAAGTCTACCTTCATGCAAAAACTTGTGGCTCTATCTCTTATAGTCTCTGAGATCGACGCGTTCACACAGACAGATAGACGGACGGACATGGCTATATCGACTCGGCTGTTCATGCTGATCAAGAATATATAAGTTAATAAAAAATATAAAGCTCAACCTGCCAACCGGCGAATGCAGCGCAGCAGCAGCGCGGTCTTGTTGAAGCTCGGCCATTCCCACTGAAAGGGCCGCAGACATTGTGTCAGCACTTTCGGAAGAAGTTTTGGCAATGTTGTGCAAGTGGATGCGCATGCGGGGTGTTGACATTGCTTTTGCTTGCGGAGCGGATGCGCGTGCGATATTTTGTTGTTTTTATACTCTGCACCGTAGGTACATAGAGTATTATAAGTTTGTGCAAAAGTATGTAACATCCAGAAGGAAGCATCTTCGACCCCATAAAGTACATATATTCTTGATCAGCATTAACAGCCGAGTCGATATAGCCATGTCCGTCTGTCAGTCTGTCCGACTGTCTGTCCGTATGAACGCACAGATCTCAGAGATGGTAAGAGATAGAGGTTTGACATGTATGGGACATATGCTTCTTATGTCTGCAGGAAGATCAAGTTTATTTTCAATATTGGCCACGCCCCCTCCCGCCCCCGCAATTTAAAAAAAATACATATCTCCCACAGTTTTTGAAGATAGATGGCTTGTTTCTGGACATATTTAGTTATCAGGATAACTTATCGATCCGCCAAAGGAATGGAGAAGATCGGATGAACGGTTTTCGAGTTATGATCAAAAGACTGTACGCTGCTGCATAATTGAGCGTATAATTTTCTTGGTACAGAATACTATATGTTATAGTCGGGCTTGACCGACTTTCTTTCTTGTTGTATTTATTGTTGTATGAATATTGTTGGCGTTAACTATATACTTCATGGGGTCGGAAATGTTTCCTTCTCCCTGTTACATACTTTCGCAGAACTTCATGATCCCCCTTTTCCCATTTTCAATGGGAATTCCTAATAGTAAGCACTGGGTTCCCCCCAACAAGTTTATTTTCTCTCAAACTAGATCCTCTTGAGCAACATTGATCAGCATCAGCCGTCATCACTGGGTGGCCTGAGAGAAGCACAGCAGAGTAGAACCGGCAGCAACAACAACATCGAAGCATTCCAATACAAGGCGGGAAAAAAAACCACCACCGTGAAAGAGGAAGAGAGAGTGATCACGAGCAAAGCGCTACACAGAAAAAAAAAGATCCAAAAAAGATCCATTTGGGAAGGATATGTCTGAAATATCTATTTAATCATCCAACGGAGCTGAAAAATCATCGAAAGGATGATCCTTTTTCATATCCTTTGGATGATTTTCAGCTCCGGTGGATGACCAAAGACCACAAGACCAAGGCCGGCTTGCAATCATGAGCCACGGCTGTCAAAAGGAGTCCCAAGCGACGTAAAATACCCCGCCAGTTACCAGCTCCACCGGGTAGCTTTGAACGGAAGAATACGAGAGTTTACTGAGTGCCACCTTTTACAAGTGCACGAAAGGAAGCCTACTGCCACCCCCCTTTTTCTCAAGTCTATGAAGTGTATCCTGCTGCAATCTCACCCCAAACTCAAACTCACGAGCAACGGTCAAATACATGGTAAGCTAGCTCGAAGGGGCTTCTTTTGAAAAGTAGGGCTTACCCCAAAAATTCAGGGCAGACTCGGACAGCGTTCCCAGCACTTCCAGACCAGCGGCAGTGCAATAGCTAATTTCAGATGCGCTAGCAAGGTACATCCATCCTCGGTGTGCAGACTAATCGGTAGCGGTGGTTTCTGAGGACTACCCTCAGATTAACTTTAACCATGAAGAGATAGAAGGTCTTCCTGTCATAATGAGATCAGCTTCGCCGCATTTTATTTCATGCGGAATCATCATTATATTACCATTTTTCTGCCAAGGATTGAATAGCATTGTGACTGACAGGAGGAGCCTTCATGAAGCACTCTACAAAGCAAGGAGAACACAGTACGACACTAAAAAAAAACCCGGAATGAGATCCTAAGTTTTTAAGAAAACTCAACCGTGCGCTTTTAAAGATATGCAAGAATTTATGTTTGACCCCTTCTGGAGGTACCTTAACCAATTGTACGAAGAACCCGGTTTTTTGATATTATGTTCCCAACGACAGTATCTGTGTTTGCTTAATTTTGTAGATTTTTATCTTGAACCATTAACTACTAAGTTAATGTCGCTTTGTGTTGCTGGTACAAAAGTACATATAGAACCCGAACCTAGAGTACAGTTGAGAAACTGAGTACGAGGTGATGCTTACAGAAGTCCCTTCTATCAGAATTTAAGGGTCTCATCCCGGTTTTTTTTCCAAAAGTTTGATTTTGTCGTACTGTGTAATATAGGAACAAGAAGAGCTATTAACAAAGATAACAGATAACTCACCCCCAAAAAGGGAACGGAGAGGCTAGAAAATAGCATTATTGACACAAAAAAAAGTGATTAACGTACTTCTCAAAGACACGACAGCTTCGACAAGTCGTAAAGAGGAATTCAGCACCAAATTAAAGGAGATAAATAAACTACTAAGATCAAAAAAGAACAACAGAACAAATTAAAAAAAAAAGGAACAACAAAATTTAACAATAGCAACAACGGATAATTCAGGTTTAAAACATCTACAGAAATATATACCTTCCTTAAAATTCTTTCTGGAAAATGGAGGAACTAATCCCAAACTCGTCAAAATGACGACATGGAAAAAACAGAGCAGAAAATATAAGAAAATCATAGTAGAAAACAACGAAAAGGTTATAAAAATACAATACTGAAAAAATAACTTGAATAAAAATTTGCCAAGTCAACACGATTTATTCAAGGATCAAAATAAAACTATCAGCCATGCTCCGGCTTTCACTTATTTTTGCGAACTGCGATTTCAGCAAATTCGTACGATTTTAGTTTAGAGCGCTCCGAAATTCGCCAGTTTTTGTCATCGATAATGTTCCATACCCAACTTGTTTTGTGTCATTTCACATAACAAAAACAGCTGATGAGCGCCACTACTCATGATATCGATAGCCAAATATCGATATATACCATGGCCAAATCGCAAATTGTTGTTATTGTGAGCAGTTTTCCATCACGCTCAATTTTGTGTATCTCTATTAAATAAATTGTTTAAAATATTGCCTCAATGCGAATTGAGTGGATGAGTCCGTAAGACAAATCTAAAAAGATTAAAGAACTGATTAAAAATAGTTCCGTGGGCTGTCTGTTTGTGCATTAACCTATAATTTGCATTTACTTTTCATTTCACGGACTCAGATGTCGCCGGTTTAAAAACGGTAAAAATTTGCGATTTCCGAATGTCGGAGCACCAACTTTTACGATTTGGTGTTCAAATCGCAAAAGTTTTTGCGAAAGCGAAAATGGGAGCATGGCTGTATATCTCTTTCTGTTCTGATCGACATCGAACACAATCTGTCTGTCTGCCAAGGCAGCCAGCACAAATTCATTTTATTATTTGTCATATTAATATTTGAATGTGATAATATCTAAATGATTAGATCCGAGTTTTTCTAGAAAAAGAAATTTGGGTACTAGCGGTTTGGGTCCCTGGTAGGGGACGATGAGTGCCTTCTCCTCCGTCTACTAGTGGTCATCCAGCTATATGTTTGTTGTGTTCTTATGTGTTGTAGTCGCCAATCAGACCAGTTTCGATCAAAGTGTCGCGTGTTTGTGGGATGGTTCCCAAGCATGCTTGGTCCTTCATATCGCCACTGTGTTGGCCATCTTATTCGGTGTACTATGTTAGTGTCTCTATGATCTCGAACCGTCTGAGGTATTTCTCAGCTCATATTATGGATATGACGATTGGGTACGATCGTACCTATTCCAGCAGCCATCAGTAGAAGTGTTAATATCGGTTGCCAAAGCAGAGCTTGAAGTGAGCTTGGAGTAATTTGCTGTTGTTCCGATTCAGCGTTTACTATTGGCCGTTGCGTCGTGGGTACAGCCGTTTGTTGCTGCTGCTGACAGGGCCCGGAGTATTGCCGTTGGTTAACGCTTTGTAAAAGCTGAATCGGACGTGCTAGCATATCAGGAGGCATCTGGTGAGGAGTCTTTGCTGGTTGTTGCTGTTTTTTTTTATCACTTTGATGGACGTTGAAGTACAATGCGCAGTACGTTCAAGTGGCCCAAGCGACACCAACCGACCGAGAGGCGCAGCCGCCAACGAGCGACACAAAAACCGGAAGAAAAATTAAAAAAAAATTTTAGCTACGGGCTAAATAAGTTAAAATAGAGGTTTTTAACGCGGGAAGAGAATATTCCGAATTGATTATGCGGTAGAGTTTATTGTAATCAACACAGAGGAAACGAAACGGATCATGCACTGCATAGTTAGTAGTACAACGTTTCAGAGATAAGGGGACAAAGTAACGGGACAACCTACAAGGAACATTGAGACTAATTTGGCTAAGCAATTCCGATGAGTCGATTTCACCATTAATTAGTATATGTATGAACATTACACCAAGCATAACTCTACGGTCAAATAAGGAAGGAAGATTAATTAAAAGTAGTCTACTAGAGTCAGATGGTGAATGGACCTAAGGATTCCAGTTCAAACCACGAAGAGCAATCAATAAGAATTGCTTTTGCACAGATTCAATTCTATATTGATGGATCGAATATTGCGGAGACTACACACATGATCCATACTCAAGAGTAGGACGGACAATAGAAGTGTGAAGAATTTTGGTAGTGTAGGGATCGTCAAATTTTTTCTACTACCGCTTTATAAACCCTAGAACACTTCTGGCCTTATTAACGGTAGCGGTTACATGAGAGTTAAAATTGAGTTGATGGTCAAGAATTACCCCAAGATCATTTACTACATTTAGTCGCCGCAATGCCACATTATCAAGCACATAAGTGACCAATTGTGGTAAGGTAGGTAGGTAGTTCCGGCTGACCCCATATGGGGTCACACATAGACCTTAGGGTCCTTAATGAGGCCGGGTGATTATTTGGGTACGTTTGGCTTAGAAGTCCAGGAGGATTCTTGACGTTTTGGAAATGCCAATAACTGTTTTGGGGGTCTCTTGGCCGCTTCCTCCAAAGAGAGAACCGTGGGGTGTGCAATTGCTGGGCAGCTGCAAATTAGATGTTCTCGAGTTTCTGCGACTCCAGGTTCCATACATTTCCTGCAGGTGTCCTCTGTTGTTATGCCTAGCTAATTGTGGTAAGCTTCTATAAAATGTCATAACCTTACACTTTAAGCTGTTAAGGTTTAAAAGATTATCTTGACACCATGAGTGAAATGCATCTAAGTCTGCTTGCAAATTATAGCGGGAAACCAGATCATTATATGTTGAACATATTTTCACATCATCAGCATACATAAGCACCCGAGAGTAAGCCAAGACTGAAGGAAGATCGTTGATGAAGAGAGTAAACTAACTCCAGAAGTAACCTGGATACACTTAGAATAAGAATTACGAAATATAACTTTTTGGGTTCTAGTACTTAGGTAATCAGAATCCAACTGAGAAGGTTAGTTGGAAAGCCGATTAAATCCAGTTTGTGGAGCAGCAAGGAGTGATTAACAGAATCAAAAGCCTTACTAAAATCCGTATAAATGACGTCAGTCTCAGCATCTTACCTATGAACCCTTTGATCACTGAAGATGTGAATTCTAAAAGGTTAGTGGAAGGGTGAGGTAATGGCACTACATAAATGTTGCAGTTGAGATGTTATAAATCTCTCAAAAGCCTTAGGAATTTCAGACAACTTGGAAATTCCTCTGGAATTTTCAACATCGTACTTATTACCTTTTTTATGGAGTGGAATAATAAAAGATTCCTTCCATAGCAATGGGAAAGAGGATGACTCCAAAGACAATTCAAATAATTTATGAATAGGCTTACAAAGTGCATCCGCACAGAACCTGAGTACACATCCAGGAACTCCATCAAGGCCTGGTGCGAACACGGGTTTGACAGAGCTAAGATCACAAAGGAGCGAGTCAGTTTGTTGGAAGCAGCAGGTTTTAACCGTTAAATCTCTAAGAGCAGAACATACACGAGAAGGCAAATCAATGGAAAGATCCAATGTAGGATGAAAAGGGTCCTCCGGAAGAACCAATGGGTCAATCCTAGATGCAACATTGCTGGGGGGATCCAGCAGGAAAATCAAGTCAAGTGGTCTGCTTATCGAGTTGCGAATAGGGTTAACCTGTGCCATTGACAAATCAAGAAGTTCATCAATAAAGTCATAAGACTTCGAAGGTAAAAGGGCATTTGATTCATCATTCCGAGACCGAATCAATCTCCGGGAAGTCAAAGTCTCCGAGTACAATCAAAATGTCACTGTTTAATAGCAGCGACGAGACCGACTGGATGGCAGAAAGGTGCGAGGACGTAAATTGTGCTATCGGATTGTGGAGGAATATACGAACAGGTAATAAAAACGGAAAAGATAGAAAACATTATTTAACACTTATAAATTCGATGTCTTGGGGTGTTGAAAAATGTGTTAGTTCAGACGAAAGGCCAGAATCCACAGCAATCAAAATCCCACCGCCAGCACTGGAAATGCGATCGCATCTATAAGTGCTGTATTTGGTTGGAAAAACTGACGAATCAGAGATATCAGGTTTTAACCACGTCTCAGTAAAAGCAAAAACATGAAAATCAAAAGATATACTTTCTACAAAAAGTTTAGCGAGTTTAGACTTGAGACCTCGAACATTTTGGTAAGCGAGCAAAAGGGAGGATATTAGTTATTAGTTATTAGAAGTGGTAGCGCCAGATAGATTAGAAGATAAGGGATGCAAATATATAGGAGATCGAATTTTCTTTTTTTCTATATACTCCTTTATTATTAGACGAGCCGGCCAGAAATCTTTTGAACAAATTGTTGAAAACATTTCACCGGGAATACTAATTTTGAAGGAGGAAATATCCCTTTCATAAGAAAAAGTGAACTTTTCCACTAAATTGTCTGCGGCTTGGGTTTTAGCCTAAATAAAGGCTTTAACATCATCAGATGTGAGATCAGGGGCAAGCCGTGAAACAAATACATGTTTCTTTGGTAGAATACCTGTGAGAGGCTTGGGGGCACCAGTTACCCCAGCTAAATTGGTAGTGCTTAGCGAAATAGAATTGGCAGGTGACGCAATATTTTCACGGACATTAGGTAAAGGAACCTCCTGCACGGACAAGTCGGACACTTTAGGCGCATAAGAAATTGCCTGACTAGGAGCAGAGTTGCTACTATTTGAAGCAGCAAACTCACCACTAACCGATAAATTCCTAACTGGAGCCGGAGAACCAAATGATATCAATCGCCGGATGTTTGGAGATGATGGATTTTGGCCAAGATCCGGGACATAAAGCGCAGACTGAATTCGAGGCACAACCAAGCTATTAGTAAGTTTTGCCTCAGTGGACTCTTGCATCAGTTTCAAACTAGCGAACTGAGAATTCAGATATAAGAACACGTCATTAACTTGGCGAAACTTAGAATACAGGTTTTTTAAACCATCTCTAGTCTGCCTCATGAACTTTCTTATTTCCATTTCCACTGAAGCGCAAGAACCGCAACCCCACTTAAGTCCGTTGGACAGCGAAATGGCGTTCTTAACCCTGGCAGTATAACCAGCACATTTAACATGTATAACATGGTCACAAAGCCAGCACATAATAAAATTATCATTGGCGGCACCTGACGAAATCTTGCAGTTTTTAAAACAGCAGATTGGGTAACTCATATTCAGGTAAACTCAAATTGAGATCAACAATAATTAAACAAAATTACAAAGACCAAATTTACCACTGGGGTAAACATGACATGACATGATAGGCCGCTGTATATTCTGCCATGTGTGCATAAAATGCTTTGTTTTCAATGCATTAATTCTTATACACCATTTCCTGGCCCAATCAGTGATGGTGTTGAGAAATTGGTCTAAATTCGCAATAGCATCTTCTTGCGTATTAGCAGCCGATAAAATGGCAGTGTCATCAGCATATGTTGCCAGCATAAGCTTAATTGGGCTGGACAGTTATCTTATTAAAGGCAAAGGCATATCAGCAGTATAAATGAAACAGAGCACTGGACCAATGACACTTCCCTGGGGAACACCAGCAGTAATCCGTTTTGAACTAGAACGAGTACCTGAACAACATTCTACAACAAAGGTTCGATCTGTTAAATAACTGTATAAGATGCGATAAAGTACTTCAGGCAACAACTGCCAGACTCTATCAAAAGCTTCCTGAATGTCCATGTAGACAGGAGAGCAGTATTGTTGTTGTTCAAATGCTTGCAATATGAACTGAGTTACTCTACCCAATTGCTGATCAGCTCCATGCTCAGCACGAAATCCGAATTGGTGGCAGGGGATAGCTTTAGCAAAATCATCTGCCAGAAATAGTCTTCGCATTAGAAGACGCTCGAAAATCTTTGAAAAACCTGCCATCAGGCTAATTGGCCTATAAGAGCTTAGTTGATCCGGTGGTTTGCCCGGCTTTGGAATCATTTTAATCAATGCTCTCTTCCACTTGTTGGCAAAATGTCCTAGCCGTAGCATGCAGTTATAAATCTTGGTTAGATACAGAAAAGCAGACAAGGGTAGCGCTTTAATTAAGCGACTATCAATTTTATCCATGCCAGGTGACTTTTTTACCTTTAACTTTTTAATCTTCACCTTAAGTTCATCAACGGTGATAGTGGAAAAGCGTAACACTTCATTTGTTGGTATCTGCTATGATTGTCCCTCAATAATACTCCCATGCAAGGGCTGCGCAGTAATTATGTTCTTAAATCTTTGCTCAAGGTGCTGAGCAAAAGCTTGAGCCTTTTCAAGAGGAGCATTACACCATTGATTGGCACCATCTCCAACAGTATCCTTCCTAACAGGTAAGTTTGGGGCAGGCTGCCGCTTAAGATTATTGGTAAGACGCCACAGCTTTTGCATGTTATTACGATCTGAAGAGTCAATATTTTCCAACAGAGATTCAAGTTTCCTTCCCTTACAATGCTTAATTTGCCTATTTATGATATTCGCCAGCTTGTTGTGCATTTGCCTAGCAGCAGGGTTATGGTATTGAACTAAATGACGCATATTTAGTCGTTTGGCGTCAATCATCTTTCGGACACGTCGATTGATTGAAAAAGCATATCTTGACTTTCCTTGATTTGGCTGATGAGACAGGATCGATGCAAATTGAGCAGCTGAATATATATTTATCTCCATGATATCCAAAGCATCATCAATATTGTCTCCAGAGACGAGCTCCGTATTGAGAAGGATATGAGAATTTAACCACAACTGGAATGTAGGAATGATGGCATTTAAATGCAACAAGTATGAGTTCCTTAAATTGTCAACAGGCTTCTCCAATAAGTTAATTTGCAATGGCAGTTGATCTGATCTTAAATCATACATTGTTTTAATTTGCAGTTGGTCATTAGGTATACCCCTATATACAGCAAAATCGATGGCAGTCGGACGTTGCCTATTGTTGCTTGGGTACCGAGTTGATGAACCAGTAGCGAGAATATTATGATTCTGCTGATGTACACATTCCATAAATAATTTGCCTCTTTTATCAGACCTAGCATTGCCCCACCAGTAACTCTGCGCAGTCTGGCTGAGTGCTATATGTTGAATATTACTCTTAATGAAGATAGCTGCTCCTCCACGCCTTGTATTAGCCGGATGATTAGCCAGATGGGAAAAATAACCGCTTATATTAACTATATCTAGGTCGAGTAAATGTGTCTCAGCTACTAGCATTACATCAATTCCATTCTGTGTCATAAATAATTCCATTTCATTGATCTTCTGAAAAAGTCCCGCAGCATTCAACATAGCAATATTTAAATTTTTAACGTTATTCCATTGATTGCTAACGAATATATTATTTGCTAAATGTGGTGAATTTGAAGTGATGGGCGAACTAAACATTGCGGTAGTCATTAGCCTGAATGTTCGACAGCACAGCAGTCATCATTGCCATCATATTAGTCATCATTTCAAACATTTTACTATGCTGACTTTCTAAATTGCTCGCGCCAGCTGGAGAAACACGATGAGTACGCTCTTCCACCATAAGATTTATAAGTTGATCAAGCTTACGACTGAGATTATCTTGCTGAGGTACAGGTCCACTTGGAGTACATCGACTACGGCTTCTATACCGTTGTTGATTTGATCTCGGACCATCATGCTGGACAAATTCCTGCGTTTGTTGCAGAAGTCGGTGTCGCGAACTATGCTGCTGCTGCAGTTGCGGATCCTGATTGCAGAAGTGATTACTAGCTTTAGGGACTGACGCGTAGCTAACCGTTGGTTGATTTACAGAGCGCTTCTGCTGCACCTTTAGCTGGTGATGTAATTTCTGCTGTTGCTGTGCTTTTGAATGTTGACCAGAGGCTTGCTGTTGCTGCTGCTTGACTTGCGACTGAACCTGCTGTCCCTGCCATAGTTGATGCTGTTTTGACGGTTGCCTTCCAGCATTATTGGGTATCGTTGGCTGACCCAATCCTTGCAGGATTTGGTTGACTTTTGAGAGACCTTGGCCTTCATTCTTTTTGCATGCATTTTTAAAGGAAATGCATCCCTTATAGCTTGCAACATGGCTGCCTTGATAGTTTGTTTTTCTGCATTTTACACATTTAAATATTCACAAAAAAAAGTGATTATCATACTTCTCAAAGACACGACAGCTTCGACAAGTCGTAAAGAGGAATCCAGCACCAAATTAAAGGAGATAAATAAACTACTAAGAGCAAAAACGAACAACCGAACAAATTAAAAAAAAAAGATTTAACAATAGCAACAATGAAATATATACCTTCCCTAAAATTCTTCCTGGAAAATGGAGGAACAAATCCCAAACTTGTCAAAATGACGACATGGAAAATCCAGAGCAGAAAATATAAGAAAACCATAGTAGAAAACATCGAAAAGGCTATAAAAATACAAATACACGATTTATTCAAGGACCAGAATGAAACTATATCTCTGATCAGCTCGGATGAAGAATAATAATTCTTACACAAAATGGATAGAGAGATAGTAGATAAAAAATTTCTACACAAATCAGTGCTCGAAAGGTCATTCAAGTGCCAGAACCACGCTTGTACAACCACGAACAGTCATAAAATATGTCTATATCTTGGTAGAGCATTTCGATGCAGTAACTGAAATATTTGGAAAAAATTGATCAAGATTGACAGATCTACATCTGCTTCAAACGAGAACCATATTTGACGGACTGCGCAACAAATTGGTTCAAATAACCGAGCAGTACGACCTAAATTTATTCATCATCACTTCATTAAATGAACTAGCTTCACTCGATCCAAGCATCCTGCTTGATGAAAATACTGATAGCACTAAAGAAGATTCAACAAACATGACCCTAACAGCCATCGAATTTATAAGAACCGCTTCAGGTCTGTTATCAGATTTTGACGGAAAGGTTGAAAATTTACTATAAGCCTCAGTTAAGAGAGAATCGATTGAAGTTATTTTAGCTAAAATGATGAACCTACAACAAAAAAAGAAGGCAGCAAACGTTAACACTAACAAAATTGAGCAATTGACAAAAACCCTAGAAGGAGCTTATATCAATGATGGACTTATTTTATGAACCGTGAACACTTACAATATATATTTAGCTCAGCCAAATCGGTTAAGCCGTTCTTGAGAAAAAACAGTTCTTTGATTTAACTTTCTGCCCTCATAACTCCACTCCAATAGCGCCTATTAGACTAAAAATGTGATGATGAGTGATGTTTTCATTGATGACTATCACATATTTAAATTTTGTGCTGATAAGTGCGGGGGCAGTTATTGTATGCTTATACGGCTAAGCCCTTTAATTTAAAACTAAATTCAGAAAAATGCTCATTCTTCATGCACGAAGTTACTCATCTCGGATACAATTGTACCGATAGAGGTATACTTCCAGATGACAAAAAATATGACGTCATCAAAAATTATCCAATTGTAACAGATGCAGATAGTGAAAGTAGATTCGTAGCCTTCTGTAACTATTATCGGAGATTTATCCAGAATTTCGCAGAGCATTCATGCCACTTAACGAGGCTTTGTAAAAAGAAAGTTCAATTAAAATGGACTTCTAAATGCAATAAAGCATTCGAACATTTTAAAGAAGCACTAATGAAACCATTACTGCAGTACCCAGACTTCAGCAAAGATTTTTGCATAATCACAGATGCTAGAAAATAAGCTTGCGGCGCGGTACTAACACAAGAACATAATGGCATGCAACTCCAGGTTGCATATGCATCCAGATCTTTCACACAAGGTGAATGCAACAATTCAACTACAAAGCAGGAATTAGCTGCTATGTACTGGGCAATAAAACATTTCACACCATACGTTTGAGGAAGGCATTTTTTTGTAAAAACTGACCACAGACCACTTACATATTTCTTTTCAATGAAAAACCCATGTTCCAAGCTTACACGAATGAGACTTGATTTGAAAGAATATGATTTCACTGTAGAATATCTCAAGGGGAAGGACAACCATATTGCAGATGCTCTATCCAGAATAATAATTGGAGAGCTCAGAGAAACGAACCGACAAATTTTGAAAGTCTTCACAAGATCTTCAACAAGGCAGGAAGAAGTCTGCGCAGACACAGAAAGCAGTAAAGCTATTAGTAGCACTGCTATAAAATTGCATGAGCAAAAAGAAAATAAAAAGCCCTATGTCTATTACGTTATTAACAACAATGATATCAGAAAGAATGAGAACTTCAAACTCGACAAACATAAGTGTTTGTTTAAGCGGGGAAATCGAGTCATTTAACGCTTTTCAATTGATGATTTGAACTCCAATGGGAAACTCGAAATAGTTCAGCTTTTCCAAAGGCTTGAAACACAAGCCGGAATACTTAACACTACGAAATTTAAAATGTCACCAGTTGGTCCACTTCCAAAAACTGAGAATGGCAATAACTACGCAGTAACAATCATCTGTGACTTAACAAAATAGTTAGTCGCAATATCAGTACCAAATAAAAGTGCAAAAACAGTTGCTAAGGCAATTTTGAATCTTTCGTACTCAAGTATGGTCCAATGAAGACGTTCATTACGGACTTGGGTACTGAATATAAAAATTCAATTATCACTGACATATATAAATACTAGAGCCCTGCATGAGATGAATCAAAGTTCCCCTTGACTTTCTTACTGATTTGATCTATCTATGAATTTTAAGTCATAGTACACAAAATTATTGACTCATTGAATTTTAGCTCATGACATGAGGCATGAGCTATATGATCTGTTTGAAATAGTTCAGCCCTCAACTCATGCTCAACTCCAATAGCTCATAGGGTTCAATGTCAATATGAATAGATCAAACAGCTCAGAGCCTTAATTTCATAAGTTTCTGGACTTGTTTTTCATTAAAAATTTTAATTTTATTGCAAAATTAAGAACTATTAAAAGGCATAAATAAGAAATGGAGCATAATTTAAATAATGAGACTGCACTGGACTTTTACCAATCTGTATTAAACAATCGCTATTGAAATACATAGACTCAATAGTTATTCCGCATTTAACCAAATACCACAAAATGGCTTTGCTACTATTTCTGCCTGCATAAAAAACTGCAAAATGATTATGAGGAAATTTATTTCACATGAGGATCCATCAAATAGATATATTATCAATCACACAATTGGTAATGGTGCATTTGCCGATTTAGTACGATCTTTTGCTAACCAATCAGAAGACGACTCAGTTGATCGTGAAATAAAGGCATATAAATAAAGGCGTAAGCAGATTCAGTGAGGACTTTAATCCATCAAAATGGTGAGAAACCAATAAAGAGCAGTTCCCAGTAATTTTTAAAGCAAGCTGCAAAATATTGTCCACTCCTGCAAGCAGTGCAAAATCAGAAAGGGCCTTTTCTCAATCGGGAATCCTCATATCTGAAGAAAGGTCCGGTTTAACTTCCAAAAATGATATAATAAAAAAAATGATGTTCTTAAATAATAACTTAACAAAATAATATTACATGTTTAATTTTATTTCAGTATATTTGTTTTAAAAAACAAAATTTTGGTATCGTTGCCGTTGTTGGTCGCCTTCTGTAAATCCATAGATCGGACCGATGACGCCTTTCGAGCCGTGTTCGTATTTTGTTTGTCGCCAGTTTATTGGCGATAAGGATGGTATAGGCCGACAAAAGGTCTTTATATCTGCTGGTAGAATGTCAAGGTTTTTATACATGGGAGCTTCACGCATGGGGTAGTTACGCATCGACTGGAAGCCAAAAAGGCTGTATCAGGAGCATAAGTGGGCGGGTTTTGGGGGTCTTAAACCAGCAAGTCAGCGGTGTGCAATTTCTACATTGGGCTTCTTCATTGGGCCAATTAAGCTTCCTTGGAAGCATATATATTTAACTCGTGGCTAAGCTCGACCATGAAGCAGCGTTCTTCGAGGAAGGAAATATGGAAATACAGTAACAAATTTTTTTTGTGTTGACTTGATTTTTGAATTGATATGATCTATTGAACCACTGGAGCACAGATTGGAGCTTGAGCTATTTGGAGCTTGATCTACTTGGAGCTTGATCTGTTTGGAGCTTGATCTGTTTGGAGTCATTATAAATTTGAGCTTGACTTGATTTACTTGAACCTTTTTTTTAAACATGAATCAAAGGGCTCTTTGATTCACTCATGCAGGGCTCTAATAAATACACAAGCTTATATATACCGGCGGCTTCGCTCGATTTTGCGTCAATTTGTTATTTATGTATCATCCTGGAAATATTTTTTAATAAAATGCTTTTAAAATGATCAAATGAAGAGCAAAAGAGTTTCATACAAAAATTTTCCGCACATTGAACTTTGTGTGTAGATTTTCAAAAATTTTACTATTTTGAATGTAGCTCCGAAAATACGCCTGGAGTAAATCGCTGGGAACTAAGCTTTGCACAATCTTGACCACCTATATTTTACCCATGGGGCTGAATTTTTCAAAAGAATAGTAACCTGTCATTGTTGAATTTTCGTTATCGTTCTCGTTTCAGTTATGGTTATTATTTATACAGTCCTTAAAACCCTATTTTCATGTCAATCGGATGAAATATAACCTATTGCATGCATAGTTTTCTGGAAGTTTTCCGACCCTAAGGCCAAATTTCCCAAATCGGAAAATCACATCTCAATTTGTTTCACTTACTTTCCTTACAAACCCAAATTCAAGTCAATCGGATGAAAAAAATTTTTTTGGATGCAGAGTTTTCCAAGAATTTTCCGATCCTTCGATGTTTACAACATCGAAAAACTACATCTCAATTTATCTCACTAACTATCCTTACAAAATGAGTTTCAAGTCAATCGGATGAAAAGTTTTTTTGGATGCAGAATTTTCCGGAAATTTTCCGACCCTACAAATCGAGTTTTAAATTTATTGGGAGAAAAATTGTTGTTGGTATGCAGAATTTCCCTGCAATTTTCGTACCCTAGGGGCAACTTTTCCAAAATCGCAAAGTAACGCCTCAGTTTATTTCACTTACTATCCTTACAAACCGAATATCAAGACAATCGGATGAAATATATTGTTTTGCCATGCAGAATTTTTTCGAGAGTTTTCCATTTGGGCGGATTTTCTGAAATCGGTAAAACACGTGTCAAATTATTACGCATTTTTTGCTTACAAACCGAGTTGCAAGTCAATCGGATGACAAATAAAATTTTCACCATACAAACTTTTCCGTCGCTTTTGCGGGAATTTTCCGGCCCTACGGTCAAATTTCCAACATCGGAAGATGAAATCTCAATTAATTTCACTTACTATACTTACAAAACCAAATTTCAAGTTAATCGGATGAAATATAGTTTGTTAGCATGCAGAATTTTCCGGGGATTTTCTGAGTCTACGATAAAATTTTCCAACATCGGAAAATGACATCTCAATATATTTCACATACTATCCTTACAAACCGAGTTTAAAGACAATCTTGTGAAAAATAGATTTTTGCTTACGTGTCCAATTATTTCGCATACTTTGCTTACAAACCGAGTTTCAGGTCGATCGGATGAAAACTTTTCCAACGCCTTTCCTGCTTTTTCGGGTAGAATTTGCCAAAACCCCCTCTTAGAACTCACTTTCAGAATAGGACAAAACTACTGTAAAAAATGCAGCTTCCTATTTCTTATGGTTTGGGCTGCACGAGGGTCACCAGTCAATCAGTAATGATGTACAACTTTATATATATAGACTACTAGCATATATCTCGACGCGCATCGCCGCTGTCATTATCAATATAGTCGTTAACATTTTTTCTATTGCTATTGCCATCGCTATCGCCATCGCTATCGCCATCGCTATCGCTATCGTTATCGTTATCGCTATCGCTATTGTTATGGCTATTGTTATGGCTATTGTTATGGCTATCGTTATGGCTATTGTTATGGCTATCGTTATGGCTATCGTTATCGTTAACGGTAACGTTAAAGTAAACTTTAACGTTAGTATCGAATTTTTCGGGAATTTTCTTTGTGGGCAAATTTTTCGCATACTTTGCCCACAAGCCGAGTTTTAATTCAATCGGATGAAAAATAAAAATGTGCGTCAAAATAGCGTCGACTTTTTAGCGTCGAATTTGGAACGGTGGAATATGGAACAAAACTGATTTTTTTATTTTTTAAATATCTCAGGAACTACTTAACTTTTTGGCCCAAATTAAATTGCAAAATGTTAAGAAAAGCATAAACTATTGTTTTAAAAAAGTTTGGGTGGGTTAAAGAATTCCAGGTATTAGAAATATCAAATTGAAAAATCGCACATCCACTAAAAGCTAAATATCTCCACTCTCAGAGGTCGTGCAGGTATGCACGGTATACTGACGTAAAGAAGACATATTCAAGAGTGTTTTAAAAAAAAAATTATGAAAATCGTCCCCACAGTTTTTGAGAAAATCAGTTAACAGTGGACCAACCTCAGAATTTTCCCATACAAAATTTGCAAAAAAAATTGAGTTTACGACTTTCTTCCAATATCTGAACTCTCAGAGGTCGTGCAGCTATGCACGGTATATTGACACAAAGTAGACACATTCAGGAGTGTTTTAAAAAAAAAATTATGAAAATCGTCCCCACAGTTTTTAAGCAAATCAATTTACAGTAGACCAACCTCGGAGTTTTCCCATACAAAATATGCATAAAAAATTAAGTTGACAAGTTACGCTTAACATCTTCACTCTCAGAGGTCGTGCAGCTATGCACGCTATATCAACGTAAAGAAGGCACATTCAAGAGTATTTCAAAATGAGAATTATGAAAATCGTCCCCACAGTTTTTGAGAAAATAGCTTATCAGTGACCCAACCTATGTGAAGCAATTGACACTGATAAGGCCAGCCATGTTAAGCTAGTTGAGTGTGACCAAGTTACTCAAATTCGTTGCTATTTCTCACAGAGGTCGTGCACATATGCACGATATGTCCCCTGATAGGGAAAAATTCAACCTATTTTCCCTAATTTTCCCACAAATTTTCTCCCCACAGTTTTTCTGCAAATTAATTTCAAAGTTTGCATACATGTGGCTGCTGCCCTTGGCCTGCAGCCAGTGACATTCGACATAACCCAATTCGACGCTATCTCTCACAGAGGTCGTGCATATATGCACGATATGTCGCATGATCGGGAAAAATTCAACCTATTTTCCCTAATTTTTCCACAAATTTTCTCCCCACAGTTTTCCTGAAAATTAATTTCAAAGTTTGCATTCGACATAACCTCATTCGACGCTATCTCTCACAGAGGTCGTGCACATATGCATATGCATATGTCCTCTGATAGGGAAAAATTCAACCTATTTTCCCTAATTTTCCCACAAATTTTCTCCCCACAGTTTTTCTGCAAATTAATTTCAAAGTTTGCATACATGTGGCTGCTGCCCTTGGCCTGCAGCCAGTGACATTCGACATAACCCAATTCGACGCTATCTCTCACAGAGGTCGTGCATATATGCACGATATGTCGCATGATAGGGAAAAATTCAACCTATTTTCCCTAATTTTCCCACAAATTTTCTCCCCACAGTTTTTCTGCAAATTAATTTCAAAGTTTGCATACATGTGGCTGCTGCCCTTGGCCTGCAGCCAGTGACATTCGACATAACCCAATTCGACGCTATCTCTCACAGAGGTCGTGCATATATGCACGATATGTCGCATGATAGGGAAAAATTCAACCTATTTTCCCTAATTTTTCCACAAATTTTCTCCCCACAGTTTTCCTGAAAATTAATTTCAAAGTTTGCATTCGACATAACCTCATTCGACGCTATCTCTCACAGAGGTCGTGCACATATGCACGATATGTCCCCTGATAGGGAAAAATTCAACCTATTTTCCCTAATTTTCCCACAAATTTTCTCCCTACAGTTTTTCTGCAAATTAATTTCAAAGTTTGCATACATGTGGCTGCTGCCCTTGGCCTGCAGCCAGTGACATTCGACATAACCCAATTCGACGCTATCTCTCACAGAGGTCGTGCATATATGCACGATATGTCACATGATTGGGAAAAATTCAACCTATTTTCCCTAATTTTTCCACAAATTTTCCCACAGTTTTCCTGAAAATTAATTTCAAAGTTTGCATTCGACATAACCTCATTTGACGCTATCTCTCACAGAGGTCGTGCACATATGCACGATATGTCGCCTGATAGAGAAAAATTCAACCTATTTTTACAAATTTTCCCAGACATTTTCTCCCCACAGTTTTCCTGAAAATTAATTTTAAAGTTTGCATTGATTTGTCTGCAGTCCTAGGCTTGCAGCCCGCTGCTTTCAGTATGACCTTAATTGCTTTAGCGACGAAGACAACTAAGACGCTGAGACAATTAAGGTCCTACTGAAAGCAGCGGGCTGCAAGCCTAGGACTGCAGACAAATCAATGCAAACTTTAAAATTAATTTTCAGGAAAACTGTGGGGAGAAAATGTCTGGGAAAATTTGTAAAAATAGGTTGAATTTTTCTCTATCAGGCGACATATCGTGCATATGTGCACGACCTCTGTGAGAGATAGCGTCGAATGAGGTTATGTCGAATGCAAACTTTGAAATTAATTTTCAGGAAAACTGTGGGGAGAAAATTTGTGGAAAAATTAGGGAAAATAGGTTGAATTTTTCCCTATCATGCGACATATCGTGCATATATGCACGACCTCTGTGAGAGATAGCGTCGAATTGGGTTATGTCGAATGTCACTGGCTGCAGGCCAAGGGCAGCAGCCACATGTATGCAAACTTTGAAATTAATTTGCAGAAAAACTGTGGGGAGAAAATTTGTGGGAAAATTAGGGAAAATAGGTTGAATTTTTCCCTATCAGGGGACATATCGTGCATATGTGCACGACCTCTGTGAGAGATAGCGTCGAATGAGGTTATGTCGAATGCAAACTTTGAAATTAATTTTCAGGAAAACTGTGGGGAGAAAATTTGTGGAAAAATTAGGGAAAATAGGTTGAATTTTTCCCTATCATGCGACATATCGTGCATATATGCACGACCTCTGTGAGAGATAGCGTCGAATTGGGTTATGTCGAATGTCACTGGCTGCAGGCCAAGGGCAGCAGCCACATGTATGCAAACTTTGAAATTAATTTGCAGAAAAACTGTGGGGAGAAAATTTGTGGGAAAATTAGGGAAAATAGGTTGAATTTTTCCCTATCATGCGACATATCGTGCATATATGCACGACCTCTGTGAGAGATAGCGTCGAATTGGGTTATGTCGAATGTCACTGGCTGCAGGCCAAGGCAGCAGCCACATGTATGAGGGCAGCACCACATGTATGCAAATTTGAATATTTGCAGAAAAACTGTGGGGAGAAAATTTGTGGGAAAATTAGGGAAAATAGGTTGAATTTTTCCCTATCAGGGGACATATCGTGCATATGTGCACGACCTCTGTGAGAGATAGCGTCGAATGAGGTTATGTCGAATGCAAACTTTGAAATTAATTTTCAGGAAAACTGTGGGGAGAAAATTTGTGGGAAAATTAGGGAAAATAGGTTGAATTTTTCCCTATCATGCGACATATCGTGCATATATGCACGACCTCTGTGAGAGATAGCGTCGAATTGGGTTATGTCGAATGTCACTGGCTGCAGGCCAAGGGCAGCAGCCACATGTATGCAAACTTTGAAATTAATTTGCAGAAAAACTGTGGGGAGAAAATTTGTGGGAAAATTAGGGAAAATAGGTTGAATTTTTCCCTATCAGAGGACATATCGTGCATATGTGCACGACCTCTGTGAGAGATAGCGTCGAATGAGGTTATGTCGAATGCAAACTTTGAAATTAATTTTCAGGAAAACTGTGGGGAGAAAATTTGTGGGAAAATTAGGGAAAATAGGTTGAATTTTTCCCGATCATGCGACATATCGTGCATATATGCACGACCTCTGTGAGAGATAGCGTCGAATTGGGTTATGTCGAATGTCACTGGCTGCAGGCCAAGGGCAGCAGCCACATGTATGCAAACTTTGAAATTAATTTGCAGAAAAACTGTGGGGAGAAAATTTGTGGGAAAATTAGGGAAAATAGGTTGAATTTTTCCCTATCAGAGGACATATCGTGCATATGTGCACGACCTCTGTGAGAGATAGCGTCGAATGAGGTTATGTCGAATGCAAACTTTGAAATTAATTTTCAGGAAAACTGTGGGGAGAAAATTTGTGGAAAAATTAGGGAAAATAGGTTGAATTTTTCCCGATCATGCGACATATCGTGCATATATGCACGACCTCTGTGAGAGATAGCGTCGAATTGGGTTATGTCGAATGTCACTGGCTGCAGGCCAAGGGCAGCAGCCACATGTATGCAAACTTTGAAATTAATTTGCAGAAAAACTGTGGGGAGAAAATTTGTGGGAAAATTAGGGAAAATAGGTTGAATTTTTCCCTATCAGGGGACATATCGTGCATATGTGCACGACCTCTGTGAGAAATAGCAACGAATTTGAGTAACTTGGTCACACTCAACTAGCTTAACATGGCTGGCCTTATCAGTGTCAATTGCTTCACATAGGTTGGGTCACTGATAAGCTATTTTCTCAAAAACTGTGGGGACGATTTTCATAATTCTCATTTTGAAATACTCTTGAATGTGCCTTCTTTACGTTGATATAGCGTGCATAGCTGCACGACCTCTGAGAGTGAAGATGTTAAGCGTAACTTGTCAACTTAATTTTTTATGCATATTTTGTATGGGAAAACTCCGAGGTTGGTCTACTGTAAATTGATTTGCTTAAAAACTGTGGGGACGATTTTCATAATTTTTTTTTTAAAACACTCCTGAATGTGTCTACTTTGTGTCAATATACCGTGCATAGCTGCACGACCTCTGAGAGTTCAGATATTGGAAGAAAGTCGTAAACTCAATTTTTTTTGCAAATTTTGTATGGGAAAATTCTGAGGTTGGTCCACTGTTAACTGATTTTCTCAAAAACTGTGGGGACGATTTTCATAATTTTTTTTTAAACACTCTTGAATATGTCTTCTTTACGTCAGTATACCGTGCATACCTGCACGACCTCTGAGAGTGGAGATATTTAGCTTTTAGTGGATGTGCGATTTTTCAATTTGATATTTCTAATACCTGGAATTCTTTAACCCACCCAAACTTAATTTAAAACAATAGTTTATGCTTTTCTTAACATTTTGCAATTTAATTTGGGCCAAAAAGTTAAGTAGTTCCTGAGATATTTAAAAAATAAAAAAATCAGTTTTGTTCCATATTCCACCGTTCCAAATTCGACGCTAAAAAGTCGACGCTATTTTGACGCACATTTATTTGTAAAAATTAACGAATTGCAACCACTCGGAGCCACACGGAATACTTGGAGTAAGGTGTGTGTGTGTTGTGGAAGGAAAATAATTTGGCGGCAAAGACAAACATATGCACCTATGCACATATGTGTATAGTTAAACTCTGAAAATTGCCCAGAACGAAAATGAGGCCACAGTGGCGGAACAAGTGGAGTGGCAATTTTCTAGTTTAGACTATAAGTACATATATATATGGACTTGAACTTATCTTTTTGTTGCTGCACCGGTGCTTGCTAGATCCAATTAATTGATCCGGCTCGAAGGACCAAATGTTGTGGGGGCGCGTGCGCAGTAGCCAGAGAAGTCACAGATCGAGCGTTAAAAATACAGGAGCATAGAAAAACACGTTTTACTTCGATCAAATTCAGGTATTTAATACTTGCTCACAGCTCGAGTCAAGGTAACGATGCAATTCATAAACTTCATACACTTAATAAAGAGCTTAGATCTAACTTCATTTCTAAAGGACTTGGAACTTGGGGAATGGAACATAAATATAACAAATCTAAACACCAACAAACCATTAACTCCTTTCTCCCTTTGTACCTCTACCGCCCGTTCCCGACTTTTGAATTTCCCGCCAGTTTTTAAATTTCGCGCCACCCCCGGCCAGTTCCCCGCTCCGTTTTCCCTTACCACACTCTGATCACACCATTCCGTGACCGTTTCCTATCCATAGTGCTATCGACCCGCTAGGCTGTCGCCAGTGTAACCGTTTCCTGGCTAGGGTGACCCCGCTCCCGATATTATTCTGGCATTTCCACCCACGCTGCTCTTCTATCGATATCGATTCTGATACCGATTGCCGACCATGCTGTTCCACAGGTAAGTTTTCCCAAAATTTTCCCTTTCCCCAATATTTATTGATTTCTCTCCCCCTTCTTTCCTCCCAGGTGCTCCTTCTTCCGGTCCCTCTGCTGCTTCTCCTTCCGGTTTCCCCTCAGGTAAGTACCCCTGCCGTTTCCTTCCCCCTCGCCATCGTTCTAATTGTTTTGTTTTGCCTTTTTTTCTTTTCCCACAGCCATTGGCCTGACATGTGAAGTTGCTCCTTCCCCTTTGCCAGTTGCGTAAGCTGATGACGCCGCCGCCCTCTTCCAGCACTTTAATTATTATATATATATATATTTTTGTTTTGTGCTCTGTGCCGTGTTGGTGGCAGCCGCGACCTCTCCATCCGCGCATCCTCCGAGCTGCGATCTCCTCCCTTATCTCGGCCGGCCATTCCTCCCTTGCCAGCTCCTTCCACCTCCATGATTCTGGCGCCTTCTTCCGCGTTTCCTCTGGGTTCAATAGTTGCCGGTCCCAGGTTGGACGCTCGCCCCGCGCCACTGGGCGGCCACTCCCATGGTCCCTTCTCGGTCGGTTCCTGCCGTGTGACGGCTTCCGGCGCTGTCCCCTAGGGTCCCTCGGGTTGGCTGCTAGGGGCGCTTCTCCTCGTCCTCCACCTCCTCGATTACCACTCCCGTGGCCGAACCGGCGTGTCCCTCCTCTTCTCGTTACTCCTGTTTCCGCTCCTCCTCCCTCCGCCAAGGCTCGGTGCACGGTAGTGAGCTCGTTGTGCCACCGATTGCCTACGAGCCACGACCGCCAGGACTGGTGTACGGTAGGTAGGACGTGCCAGCCCGCCTCCCCTTCCTGGTGCTGCTGCCACCCAGCATCCCGCGGGTCCTCCCACCGCGGCTCCTGCGAGTCCTCCACATAGAGCTCTTGTGGCTGCTCCCACCCCTGGGGCTCCTCCTCGAGCTCGGGCACCTGCGTAAGCGGCGGCGAGCCTGCCGGCTCCCACCCGGCTGTCTCTTCCTCTTCCGACTCCGACAGTAGGACGATTACCGGAAAAGGGTTTGGTGGTCTCGCCGCCCTCCACGCCTGCTCCGGCGCCGGTTCATCCGCCGATTCGAAGGGGGGCTGGCTCGGTTTCGGCCGCCCACTCCCCGACCCAGATAGCCGGTGACGCCTTTCTCTCCTCCTCACCCTCACCTGGTCCGCTGCTCGTAGTGTCCACGGGGCTCGGTGACTCCCACTCCCACTTGGGCGTCGGTTAGCCCCTAGATGGAGACGACAGAGCGGCCGTCGTCGCCATGGTCGATGCGTCCAAGCTAATGATATCTAGGAGCTTCCGCACCCTTGTCCTCCTTTGCGGGATGCGGTTTCCTCGCCGACCCACTCCCAGAAACGGCAGTCGTCGCCTAGCGACGCCACCGCGTGCCACACTTGCCTCCTCCCTGGATGCTGCCTGCCGTGATGCTTTCATTGCGCTGGGTTTTGATTGAATATACCGAGCTCCCGGCTTTTCATTGCCATCAAGCCTCGGTCTCCACACGGTTACGCAGCGATCACACCAGTATACCGTTTTTTTGTGAGCTTTCTTGCGCGAGAGTCTCGCAACGGTTCCTGGCACTATCGCCGTTCCTTTCTCTTCTCATGGTCGGATCTGCGTCCGCTCCCTTCGCCGCCTTTTCCTGTAAAATTCTTAGGGGTCGATTCCTCGATACCCTGTAAACTTTCTTTTTCATTATACAATGCCTTCATTTCAGCCTCCCTCTTTTTTCCTTCAGAATCTGTTGGAGTTTTGATATTTTAGGCTATTTTCTAATAGGTTTTTACAATCACTTCCCTTCCCCGACTTCATCTTCATCCTGATTTGCCGGTTTTAACCCGCTAATATGTGCGGTTCTTACTTTCTGCTTCCCTTTCTCCCGTAATTTGCATATCACGGGAGATATAAAACCTATGATCTGATACGGACCCTCATACCTGGGTGCTAATTTTGCAGCGAATCCCTCTAATGCCTTCGAGAGATGGTGCGTTTTGGCATATACCTCGTCGCCTACCACTGGTTTCCACGCACGTCTGCTCAGGTTATAGTGCCGAGCCTGATCCTGTGCCTCCTTCTCAATATTTCTCCTTGCCACCTCGAAGATTTCCTGTAGTTTCTTCGCATTTTCTCCCGCATCCCTTCTCGCGTGACCCGTTCCGAGATTATTTGAATCGTACAAGGCATTAGGCAACCGTGGCTCTCTCCCTTGGACGAGGAACGCCGGTGAGTATCCTGTGGATTCCGCCACACTGGAATTAACTGCTAAAGTGAGTTCCGGCAACAGCTCGTCCCACCTCCTCTGATCGGAGCCCGCAAACTGAGCTATCATAGTCTTCACTGTTCTGTTTGCTCGCTCTGTTGGGTTCTCTTGAGGAGTATATGGCGCTGTAAACTGATGGGATACCCCCATCTCTTCCAAAAATCGATTAAACGCCTTACTCGTGAACTGTGCCCCATTGTCTGTAATTAGCACCTTTGGTACTCCGAACCGTCTCAAGATTTATTTCCTGAACGCTTTCTGCAAGGCCACCGCCGTTGCCGTTCTTAGAGCTACTAGTTCTGTCCATTTTGAAAATCGATCGATCAGAACTAGTAACACCGAGTTCCCGTGCTTCGATCGAGGCAATGGTCCTACGAAATCTGCACAAACCGTTGCCCAAGGCTCTTCGGGGATCTGCGTAAGCATCTTCCCAGCCCCTTGCAGTTGGTGAGACTTGTATTTCTGGCATGTTTCGCATTTCCCTACATACTTCCGAATGTCCCTTTGCATTCCGGGCCAGTAATACCTCGCGGAAATTCTTGCTATTGTTCGCCTTGTGCCAGTATGCCCTGCCGTTGCTGCATCATGATTTTCAGGTAGCACCCTTTTCTGATCCTTTTGCGGAGCACACAGTTTCCACGCAGCTACTTCTTCATGTCCTGCTCGATGAGGTATGTGTCTATATAAATTTCCCGAATCTTTTAAATAGTCGGGAAATGTCTCCGGATTTTTCTGAATTTTTTCCTCCATTTTCTGGATCCAACTGATACTCTCACCTTCAGCGACTACCATCAGCCTCCCGCATTTCTCAGTCTCCAATGGTTGCCGTGAGTGTGCGTCGGCTACCACGTTGAGTTTGCTTTTCCTGTACACTACCTCAAAGTCGTATTGCTGCAATTATAAAGCCCATCGGGCAACCCGCCCTGATTGACTTTCTATTGAATTCAGTCATTTCAGTGCCATGTAGTCTGTTATAACCTTAAAACGGTATCCCTCTATGCATTGTCTTAATTTGCGGACTGCCCAAACTATCGCCAGGCACTCTTTTTCCGTCGCCGAGTAATTTTGCTCAGCTGCGTTGAGAGTTCTACTGGCGTAGGAGATAACTCTCTCTCCTTCGTTTGATGACTGAGTTAATATTGCTCCCAAACCGTAGTTGCTCGCATCCGTTTGCAAGACAAATTCCTTCTCAAAATCTTGGCACGCCAGTACTGCTGGTGCAGACGTAAGTCTTGCTCGAACTTCCTCGAACGCAATCCGTCTTTCCTCCGTCCACTCCCATTTAACTCCCTTTTTAAGTAGGTAATGGTTGTACCGTAGACGCGAAATCCGGGACAAATCGCCTGTACCATGACGCTACCCCCAGATACTGTGTTAATTCTCTAACGTTTGTGGGTGGTTTAAGTTCCGCTATTGCCGCCACTTTGTCAGGGTCCGTTTTAATACCATCCTCAGTCACCACGTGCCCCAAGTACCTTAACTCCTTCTTGAAGAACTCGCGCTTATCAACATTTATTTTGAGGTTTGCTGCCTTCAATCTGTGAAATACCTCAGCCATATTTTTCATATGCTCTTCCAGTGTCTGCCCTATCACAATGATGTCGACTAAATATGAGAACGCATGCGGCATCATTTCCGGAACAATTACTTGGTCCAGGGCTCGTTGGAAAGTGGCTGGAGCTGAAGCGAGGCCGAACGGCATTACTCGCCACTGGAATAGCCCCCTTCCTGGAACCGTAAAGGCTGTACAGGGTCTGCTTTCCGGCTCCAACGTATGGCTCTAGTCAAGGCTACTAATATATTTTGCTTCTCTCAATTGCTCAAGGATATGATTCACCCTAGGCAATGGATATGCATCCTTTTCCGTTCGTGCATTCATTTCCCTGTAATCGACACAAAACCTCCATTTTCCCGTCTTCTTTTTAACCATTACCACTGGTGTACTATGAGGACTTTCCGACGGCACAATGCAACCCTTTACCAACGGTTCATCCACTTTGCTGTTTATATCAGCCTGCATTTTCGGATTCTTTGGAAAGTATCGTTGCTTCACAGGCCTGTCGTCCTTCATAGTTATCCTATGTTGCGTAATGTTTGATAGGCCCTTCATGTTTGCAAATTCCGCTAATTCCTTTAGCAAAAATTTCACCACGCACGTTTTTGGATTTTCTACCACAGGCTTCTCTCTTGCTCTTGGCTCCTCTGGCCTGTTCACCTCGCTTTCTACTATTGCCACTGATATCTTCTCCTCCAACCAACCATTTCTTCGACCTCTTGGTGGGATCTTGATTATCATCCCCGTACATTCAACTTTTAGACCAGCCTTTACCAGAAAGTCCCATCCCAGCACAAGTCCATCTATTACTCCTGGCAGGACCAGTAATTCCATTGTTAAATCCTTATTTCCGAACCTTATTTTTGTTTCGAAATTTTCGGAAACATTGCTGCTCCTGCCATCTGCTAGTCTCACTTGCCTCCCCACTCGGCTTAGCGATCCTTCTCCTCGCATCCTCTGCAACATTTCTTCGCTCACAAAGCTACTGGTAGGCCCAGTGTCGACTGTGGCCTTGTACGCTGTCTTTCCGATCAGCACTGTTGCAGACAAATGCGCTCCCTCGTTCTTTAACTCTCCTATTAATGCTAAGGGGCTGGTCCTGACGACTCACGCTCGTCCCTTGCAGGCCGGGGTCGACGATCGTTTCCCGAACGCCTGCAGCACTCCCAAGTTTTCACTCCTATTCGTTTACACTGCCAGCAATATTCTCTCCATACCCCTGGCACTCTCGCGCAAAATTACCTATTTGCCCGCACTGTCGACACGCTTGTGAGGGATTTTCTATGAATTCTTCCCCGCGCGGTTGAGCAACCGCATGTGCATGTCCTTGCACCTGTCGGTTGAAGTGTGAAGACGTGTTTTTGTCGAGCTCCGGTTTTATTCGTTGTAAAATCTTTAAAATCAGTAGTTAAAACAAAAACTTTCGACTCGCGATAAAAGACTTTAATGGACATTCATAAGCACTCGTGCTTATGTTGTCCAATAATATCTAACAGTTGATATTTAATTAAATTAAATTAATTGAATGACTACGCGTTCAAATTCAGCAAATGCTAGTGCAAAGAACACTAACAACACCATGAGTCAGAGCCAACTCAATGCCCAAATGCAACAACAACAAGACGATCGCCGGCTTTCTATACAGCGCAACAACGCTTATTTTGCAATTGTCTCTCCCGAGCCCACCAGCACTGCGACTGTAAGCTCTCATACTACCACCGCGACGTGGAGCTCCCAATGCCCCACCCCCTCTCCTCAGCCCACGATGATGAACTTTTCGGCAAATGCAACAAAAAGTACGGTAACGCTTACTCCAGCGCAATTAACCTGTACGAACTCAACAACAACAACTATGCAGAAACCAGCGTCAACTCAGCACGCGCTCCCACTTACACATACACAAGTGAGCACAACACCCACCACCCGTTCGTATGTGCAGACCGGCATCGATCGGTATGTAAAAATAAACAAACGAAAATTAAGCCCGCAAAACAAAAGAAGCGGTAATACACCAAAATTGAACAAAACAAGCGATAAACCTGCGGACAAAGATCCCCTCACTGGGAATAGGTTCCAAATTCTCGCCAAACAGTCTGTCGCTGAGACTGAAGAAAAAGCTGCAAGTGCCGCAAAACCAAAGCCTCCGCCAATCTACATTAGGGATACTAGCTGTACGGCCCTAGTAACAAAGCTTGTCTCGCTAATAGGCAATAATAACTTATATGTGACATCCGTCAGCAAAGGCAACATACGCGAAACAAAGCTCCAAGTTAACACCGATGACGACTATCGCGCTGTCGAAAAATGTTTAAGAGCTGAACATAAAAGCTACTACACCTACCAACTAAAAAGTAGCAAAGGCCTACAAGTTGTAATCAAAGGTATTGAATCAAGTGTCCCTGCAACGGAAGTTGCTTATGCTTTGGAAGAAAAGGGATTTAAGGTCAAGTCCGTAATAAACTTAATAAACAAAGACAAAAAACCCCAGCCGCTTTTCAAAGTTGAAGACATAGCTCCTAACAAAAATACGGTGCACCCCAATTACGAACTACCTTACTTATTGCACCGCAGAGTAACTGTAGAGGAACCGCACAAGCGCACAAATCCAGTGCAATGTACCAATTGCCAAGAATTTGGACACCCCAAATCCTACTCACTCTGCGATCTGTTTGTGTGGCAGGCGGAGAGCTGCACAATACTGCCTCATGCCCCGCAAACAAGGAGGATCCATCAGTCAAAAAATGCAGTAACTGTGGAGGTAACCACACCGCAAACTACAGAGGTTGCCAAGTATACAAAGATCTGAAGAGCAGGATTAATACGCGCTCAGAATTTGCTCGTTCCAATGGAAACCTTAATACGTATACACCATCGCTATCGACCCCTGGAGTCTTCTTCACAAAAGCTACGAGATCGTCTTTTGCCCCATCGACTACTACCCAAGGCGTTTCTTTCGCAAGCGTCTTCAAACAAGGAACGATTTCACACGAAACACGAACTGAGCCGACTCTGACAACATAACATGTGGAGCAACCTTCAAACCAAAGTAGCTTAGCAGCAATGTTTCTATCGTTACAACAAACCCTGAAAGATTTTATGGTGTATATGCAAACCGTAATGCAAGAACAGATGAGAATGCAAGGCCTTCTCATTCAACTGCTCACTTCGCAACAACCCAAATAATTGCTCTCCTAAGAGTATAACTCTGGATTGCAAATGGCATATTCCTACCCCCAAAGTGGAGCTATCCA
Source organism: Lordiphosa fenestrarum (assembly GCA_035044985.1). Taxonomy (NCBI): domain Eukaryota; kingdom Metazoa; phylum Arthropoda; class Insecta; order Diptera; family Drosophilidae; genus Lordiphosa; species Lordiphosa fenestrarum. The sequence continues at coordinate 76,742 of JAWNNO010004518.1, forward strand.
AATTTCTCCAAGACCATGAAATCGACATAATGCTTCTTGCGGAAACTCATCTGACGGACCGATATAATTTCCAATTATCGGGATATGCATTTTACAGCACAAATCACCCAGATGGTAAAGCCCGTGGGGGAACTGGTATCCTAGTCAGAAGCCGCATCAAACATTATCCACCAACGGGATATTCGGAAACCTACCTACAAGCCACATCGATATGCGTAGAATCTAAACGAGGCAATATCACTCTGTCTGCGGTTTACTGTCCCCACGATTTACAATATCAGAAAAACAATTCCTAGATTTCTTTAATACACTTGGTCAACGCTTCTTGGCTGCGGGTGACTATAACTCGAAACATCCCCACTGGGGCTCCAGACTGACTAATCCCAAGGGGAAGCAACTCTACAACGTACTCACGCGCGCATCAAACAAACTCGACTATGTATCTCCGGGAGGGCCTACATACTGGCCAGCAGATCCAAAGAAAATACCCGATCTAATAGACTTTGCCATAACTAGAAAAGTTCCACAAAACCTGGTAACTGCAGAAGCCCTTGCAGACTTGTCGTCAGACCATTCTCCAATAATATTTACCCTTCGGGAGTGCCCTCAGATCAGACAATATCCTCGGAGACTGACTTCACACAAGACAAACTGGCTCAAATACAAAAAATATATCAGCAGTTACATCGAGCTGAGCCCGACCATAAACAGCGAAGTAGACATTGAAAACTCAGTAGAAGCCCTCACCTCTATCATTACTGCTGCTGCTCATCATTCAAACCCTCAAACAACAACAATAACACCTAAGCAAGATAGTAGATTAACGAACAGCTACATAGACCGACTGGTGTCTGAAAAGCGGCGTGCAAGAAGAGAATGGCAGCACCATAGGTCGCCTGCGTCAAAAAATCGTCTGAGACTTGCGGAACGCATACTTCGCAAAGCACTCGAAGCGGAAGAGCAGCTAGCCCATAGCCGTTACATAGAAAAACTATCGCCTACAAGCACCAAATTTCCCCTATGGAGAGCACATGCAAGCATAAAGCCACCTGCAAAGGTAGACACGCCTTTAAGGCACCAGAGTGGAAGTTGGGCCCGCAGTGACGAAGAGAAGGCAAATGTCTTTGCACTTCACCTTAGAAATGTCTTCCAGCCAAATCCACCAACTAATGGCTATGCACTTCCATTGGTTCCCATCGCCGCACAAACTGACCCAATTAAAGTTCATTCACTTGAAATAAAAAATGCTATCGGAGATCTACAACCTAGAAAAGCGCCTGGACATGATCTTATTACGCCTAAAATGATTATGGAACTTCCAAGTCCAGCCATAACATATATCTCAAGACTTTTCAATGCAGTACTGCGATGTGGATACTTCCCAACCCAATGGAAAAAGTCAACAATCATAATGATCCATAAACCAGGAAAGGATAAAACCCAAGCGTCATCATATAGACCCATTAGTCTGCTACCTTGCTTATCAAAACTTTTTAATAAGATCTTACTCCGAAAAATTGATTCCCATGCACAAAACCAGTTTGGGTTCCGAGCTAAACACGGGACTATTGAGCAAGTCAACCGCATAACTTCAGATATTCGGACTGCGTTTGAAAACCACGAATTCTGCTCTGCCATTTTCCTAGATGTTGCCCAAGCATTTGACCGCGTATGATTGGACGGTCTTACATTCAAGATAAAGACAATGCTTCCACCAAATACACACAAAGTCCTAGAAAGTTACGTCAGTAACAGAGTATTTACAGTTCGTCAAAATGAGTACACAACAGAAGAGTTCACCATAGAAGCCGGAGTACCGCAGGGAAGTGTTCTTGGTCCTTTCCTATACGTACTATACACTGCCGACATACCAACAGACTCTCGACTTACAATAAGTACTTTTGCGGATGATACGGCAATATTAAGCAGATCACTATGTCCAACTACCGCAACAAGACTTTTGGCAAGCCATCTTACCGACGTGGAAGAGTGGCTGGCCAACTGGCGTATTAAAATCAACGAGCAAAAGTGTAAGCACGTGACGTTCACACTCAACAGAAGCACCTGTCCCCAGCTATCACTAAACGCGACTTTGATCCCGCAATCAAACGATGTTGTATACCTAGGTGTACACCTTGATAGAAGGCTCACATGGCGCAAACACATTGACTCGAAAAAACTTCAGATAAAGCTTAAGGCCAACAGCCTTCACTGGCTAATTAACTCCCGTTCCCCTCTAAGGCTGGAATTTTCAGTCTTACTGTACAAGAGCATCATAAAGCCTGTCTGGACCTATGGCTCGCAGCTATGGGGAAATGCTTGTGCGAGCAGCGTGGACATCCTCCAAAGATCACAGTCGAGAATCCTTAGAACCATCACTGGAGCGCCATGGTACATTCGCAATGATTGTATCCATAACGACCTCAGCATCCCACTGGTTGAAACTGAAATAGAGGAACATAAGCGCAAATATTCTGAGAAGCTTCTTGCCCACCCAAACCAACTTGCAAAATCTCTCACCATGCTGGCAACACATTCTCGTCTCCGAAGAAACGACCTACCAACCCAGCGACCGACTTGAAGGGCCGCAGAACACAAACTACCTCCAATAGGGGATAGTTTTTAAAATAGTTTCTAGATTAAGATTTGAAAAATTATTGTTAGTCTCTTTAAGAGAAGATCCAATAAATACCAACCAAGCATAAAAAAAAAAAAAATGTGCATGTCCTTGCGATGATAACTTCGCACATCTGTGCGCACCCCTTATAAATTAAAATAAAATTTTTTGGCTTTCACAATTATTTTTGTACAACAAATACTAGCTTTAGGAATGCTGAGAGCTACTTTTTTCCATGCACACACTTAAAAAACAACATGTAAAATTAAACATGTTTCGTAATAAATTTGAATATATTTTTCCACTTAAAATCAAAGTTTTTTATAGTAGATTCAAACGTACTATCAATTATCATTTAAATTAAATATTTTATATTAAAAATCCTTCGAGTCGGTGCGTGAGCAAGCGCGAACGGGCGAACGTAAAGGATAAGATCTGAAGTGTAACGCGAATTGTGAGCTAAGCCTAAGGGATATTAAAGAGTCGGTCATTCTGTGCCTGAGATTCTGTCCCTGACGTATGAGGAGAGCTGACTGCCATAAATCGCGACCTATTCGGTCTGCTTTCCTGCCTCAAATTAAATCTGTTTCGCTCTAATTCCTCAAATTCGTCTGCGAGCTTCATTAACTGCGTTAGGTTTTCGCACACAAATGGCCGTACAAACGGTCTCTGCAAGCTGTTATTTAATATTGTACTTAATTGCTTGGATGGATTATATTGCAAGGGACGCATCAATGTCTGCATCTCGACCATGTATACTTTAAATTTTTCCGACATTACCTGTTTCCTTCTGTAAACCTCGTCCTCCACCTTTGTGAATTAGTCCCTTGGTAGAAAGTATTTTTGGAAACTCTCCAGAAACCCTGCCCATGTGGTCCACTGCTGGTTGTTTGCCACATACCACTTAAGAGCTATCTGTTTCAGCAATTCAGGCATTGTCCTAGGTAACAAATTTGGGTTTATCCCGTATGTATCTGCGGACCACTCCACTTGCCCAATAAACTCTAGTGGTTTTCCATGTCCATCGAAACTTATGCCCCATTCTCTCACCTGTTTGGCTACTTTCGAGTAGTCACTCCTTGGTGGTTGCTCCGGCGACGCGTGTGGTTCCTGGTTCCGCGTACTTCTTGCTGCAGCGTTCATACTTGGTATAGATAATTCTTCCAGTTCGAGGTCTTGCCCTGGTAGCTGTAATTAATCCTTCGTTGGGCTGTTCCTGGCATGAAGATTGGCTAATTCGTCGATCCTCAGACCCACGTCTATGTCTTTTTCCATACTTTCACCGAACTCCCTCCGCATGTTTTCCACTGTCCCACTCACTTCCAACCCAAATTCCTTGGCATATTTCAGTTATAGACCCACGCTCGCACCATTTTTACGTTGTTTTAATCTTATTATTCTTGCAATACCACGTTGGGCGCCAGTTGTAACGCACCTTTGCAGTTGGGCGTAGCTCAGGGGTGCTCCGGGATCGCTTCAACAAATTTATATTGAAGAATTGCCAGAAATAAGAAGACAAACGTTTAAAATGTACTTTAGTCTATATTTGGGTTGGTGTAAATCACTCTTTAATATCCCTTAGGCTTAGCTCACAATTCGCGTTACACTTCAGATCTTATCCTTTACGTTCGCCCGTTCGCGCTTGCTCACGCACCGACTCGAAGGATTTTTAATATAAAAATATTTAATTTAAATGATAATTGATAGTACGTTTGAATCTACTATAAAAAACTTTGATTTTAAGTGGAAAAATATATTCAAATTTATTACGAAACATGTTTAATTTTACATGTTGTTTTTTAAGTGTGTGCATGGAAAAAAGTAGCTCGCAGCATTCCTAAAGCTAGTATTTGTTGTACAATAATAATTGTGAAAACCAAAAAATTTTATTTTAATTTATAAGGGGCGCGCCATGGCTTCAAAGTTTTGATAAAAATGCTCATACGACTCGTGCACCGAACACAAATTTTTATAACGAAAACTTTAGTTCATTTCAATTGTTGTCATTATCTAAAATTCAATAAGGCAACTACATTTTTTGGAAATTTGGCAGAAGAGACTTCAGTTCTTTTTGGTCGGCTCATTAAAACCAATTTTCGATAGTGAGTGTTCCTTGCCAACGAAAAGGTGTGTGCTATCTGCATTTTTATACGGCACAAGATGCACGAGAACTTTCAGCTAAGGAGAGTGCTTGCGTAGAGGCTGGCCAATTGGAAACAGCATGGAAGAAAGCCAACATTCCAATAAGACCCATCCAGCATGTGCGAATGGATATTATTGCATTATACCAGGAATATGTTCATTTAAAAAAGAATAGTCATAGAACGAAAGAGCTATTCAGAAGGAGGGAACAAATCTTTGAGGGTTACCTGAGCGAAACATTTAATGTTTCCCATGGCAAGGCTAAGCGCAATTTTAACAATAAAGAAGAGTTTGAAAACCTGGATAATCAACAAAGCATTGACAGTAGTGATTGCGACTATGAGCCGGAAGAGCAAACTACAAAATCAAAACAAAAAGAACATCAGTCGGGCGAACAAAGAGGAAAACTTGGATTTATTACTCCGAAATTGGTTCCTGTTTTAGATAGGTGCCAAGTTAGCTCAAGAAATGCAGTGATTATCTTGCAAGCAACGGCAGAGGCTCTGGGCTTTGATACCAATTCCCTTATTATTAATAGAACCAGTATTCAAAGGTGCAGAAATCAGTTGCGTGAAGAAAGTTAAGTTAAGTTAAGCTTCATGGAAAATAATATTGTTTTAGACGGCTCGAGGTCAGGTGTATTTTTTGTGCTCGTTCTGTCAAAATATCAAACAAACACATTCTCCTCTGTTTGTTTGAATATTTTGACAGAACGAGCACAAAAAATACACCTGACCTCGAGCCCGGCTAAACAATAACATTACATCACCTAGGTCACCAACCCGATCCACTATTTCATGGAAAATATTCCGAAGGTATTTACCCTTCATTGGGACGGGAAGCTTTTTCCCCGCAAAGTAACTGTTTTTACAAAAGCGTGTACTAATTTTGCGAATCCTTAAATTATCTTTTCCCTTTACAATTAGATGCAAATGAAGGTTCAACTGAAGGCTGCCAATTGTAGTTACAGGAAACGGAACAGAAAAATGATTAATGATACCAGAAATACCGAGCTCATCAGGCAAAGAGCAGGCCATAGCCATATTCAGTACTATAAGTAAATGGGAGGTTAAAGAGAAAGTACAAATAATTTGCTGCGACACTACAGCATCCAACACTGGCAGAATAAAAGGGGTTTGCGTGATTTTGGAGCAGTTGCTAAAAAGAGATATTCTCTGTTTCCCTTGTCGTCACCACATATATGAGCTGGTGTTGAGAGCAGTTGTAGAATCTAAGCTTCCAAAGGCGTCTACAAATGCAGATCTGCCAATTTTTAAAAACTTTAAAAAAGCTTGGGATGAAGTTAAAAAAAGACGAGTGGGAATGCGGTATGGATTTTCCAAGGTGTAAGAAGCATTTAAGAGGGTCTTTAAGTCAGCTACAGTCGAATTTGCAGAAAGCCAGCTGCTCATTGTGCACGAACGGTACGACTATCGTGAAATAATAGAGCTTTCTCTATTATTTTTAAATGGAAAAGCTGGTAATAATAACCGTATCAGGTTTAGGGCTCCTGGAGGCATTCATCATCAAGGTGGATGTGTAGAGCAATATATTGCTTAAAAATTTTAATGTTCCGATGTTAATAGAAAACCTACAGAAAAACGAATGGATTATTTTATTTCCAAAAATAGTCTGAAATTTTTTAATCGACTGGAGCTTTTATCAGAATTTCTAAACAAAGATCCACGGTCGTGGTTAGAAGACAAGATACATTTTGCATGGGCAGAAAGTAATATCTTCAGTACATGTTGTCAATGATGTAGCCGAACGAGCAGTGAAATTGGTTGAGGACTATAGCGGCAAGATCACAAAAAATACGGATCAGGAGCAATCGGTGTTGCAGTGCACTGAAAATCATCGGAAATTGTATACAAACTGCTCAAATCAATCCTTAACAAAAGACTTTTAATAAAATATGTGTATTTGGGACATAAGAACATTTTTCAAATTTAAGTCAAGGAGTAGGGGGCGTGGCCAAACTTGAAAATAATCTTGATCTGCCTGCAATTATAACGAGCTTATGTTTGTGATTTATGTTTGCCTAAAGGGACAGAGAACGTCGGACAGACGGCTAAATCGACACGGCTGTTAATGTTGTTCTAGAATATAAATATATTACTTTATGTGGTCGGAGATGCTTCCTTCTATGCGTTACAAACGACTGGAAAATTTGAATTTACCATCTGCAGGCTTAGAAAAAGGGTTGGCACAGTTTATTTCGCAAATATAAAAAACCAAGCAAACATAGTTTTCTCTTATTATTTTTCAAATTCTAATTGAATTTAAATCAAATCAACGCCGACCATTTATAAATGAAAAAAAATATATGAATATAGGCACACTGCGTATGAGTGATTCAAAAAAACTTTAAGTCCTCGGCGTGCCACCTAAAGCTCAATTTTTTCTACTTTCGTTTTTTTGTACTTCTATTATACACCAAAGCGCATCAGATAGGGGTGTGAGACCATGACTTTAAAAATTTCATACTTAGGAGGGTCGCTCTAGTGTGCATATTAAAAATAAATATGAGCAACTTACAATTAAATATAACGCACTTAAAATGAATAAAATTACACTTTGATTTTAATAATTTTCATATTAACTAGGTAATTCTAATATGTTTTTAGTTAAAATAAAGTTACTCATATTCAGATCTAACATGAAAACTTGCATTTGCGAATTGATCATGCTTATAGTTAATTTTACAATACCATTCTTTTTTCAGTGTTGTTACATACAAATGAAAAAAAGATTTCTAAAATCAATGCTAGGGTGCTCTTGATGAGAAACAACATTTTGTTTTTTAGCAATATAGCACCATATGTAATAGAAAAATCCAAATTATGAATTCGTTTCTTGAATCATCCTCTTGTGTCTTTTGCTGCTGCAGTTGGCACCAGCATCGAGTGAAGGAGGACTAAAGCAATCGCGTCTTTTGCATATATATATAGATTAGGGTGGCTCATCTTTTAGAAAAGTTGATTTTTTTTAGCTCTCACAGCCCCAAAATCATTTGATTTGATTTAAAACTACAAAATATAAAGTTTAACGCAGATTGATGAATGTTTAGAGGTCGCTCAACAGCTCAAATTTGGAAAAAATAATTTTTCTTCCATTTTCTCCATAAAACTAGTTGAAACAACTCTGAAACAGCTGCATTTCTTTAAAATTATCGTATTATATGCAATCCTACCTTTCCAAAATGAGGTTTTAGATTTTTTTACGACTAATATTAATCGTTTTATAACTAATAAAATGCATTAACCTCTTGTAATCTCAGTACTAAAGGTAATCAGACACTGATCGACAAAATGGAAGTCGATCTTCCCCCAACCAACTTTTTCTAAAGTATTTTAGTCCGCTGAGCACGAAAATCGACATGAAAAAACAAGAAAGAAAGTCGGTCAAGCCCGACTATAACATACTCTGTGCGTTCATACGGACAGACAGACGGACAAACTTATAGACGGACATGGCTATATCGACTCGGCTGTTGATGCTGATCAATATATGATATATATACTTTATGGGGTCGGAGATGCTTCCTTTTGGATGTTACATACTTTTGCACAAACTTATAATACTCTATGTACCTACGGTACAGAGTATAAAAATCTGTCGAATAGTTATCGAGATATTATCGATAAAGCGTTTTTTCGATTTTTTTCACAAGATGCATCCACGTAAACTCACATAACTTTGTTATATTTGCACCGATTGAAGAGTGCTCAAAAATGTTTAAAAGAAAACACTTGGCCAAAAGTTTGGATTTCAGACAAATATGTGATAGGGTAAGTGATTTTATTGCTATGGGCTAAAATATACGGAAAAAAATAGAGGAAAGTTAACTTCGGCTCGGCCGAAGTTTGTATACACTTGCAGCACGTTTTCTCACTAATTTGAAGGACATATCCACTGAAAAACAAGTTTTTTCCCAAAAACACTACTTTTCTGTCTCTACTTTTGTATGAAAACTATACTATATTGATGTCCGATTTCGACCAAATTTGGCAGAGAAGAATTTGGAGAAGCATTAAAAACTAGTAAATACATAGCTTGGAGACGATTGCATTAAAAACAAAAAAGTTTTTCTCACTAGAACTACTTTTTCGACCGATCGATCCTATGGCAGCTATATGTTATAGTCATCCGATCCGGCCGGTTCCGACAAATGTGCAGCGTATTTGTACCAGAAGACTTCGTGCAAAGTTTGGTGGCGATAGCTTTAAATCTACCGGAGGAGATAGCATAGAAACAGACGGACAGACCGACGCACGTACATGGCTATATCGACTCAGCTCGTCATGCTGATCAAGAATATATATACTTTATATGGTCGGAAATGCTTCCTTCTATGCGTAACAAACATCTGGACATTTTCAATGTACCCTCTGCAAGGGTATAAAATTTCAATTTTTTGCTAAATTTAACAATTTGTCGGAATTAAAATGCTTCTAAATGCACATGGATAACAAAAATGTGTGTTTCCCACCCCATTTCACTTCGCCTCCACGAAGTGACCTTGGGCCATGTTTAATCCAAGTATCACATAGCCCCTTTCGCAGTCCTACGTCCGTCTAAAGGTCTATTGCGGACAGCGGCCTCGGCATCCTGAAAGGATCACTTCCCACTACCCACACACACCAACCCCAATAAATGCTAATTTAGCAATCCAATATATTATGTCCATCATGTTTATTTCCCTAATCACTAACATTATTGGTTTTCAGGATCCTAGATCGTTAATTGCAGAAGGCATTCTAAACATAATAAAACGTAATTAAAACTATATAAAAATGTCAAAAAAGAAAAACAAAGAAGTATCGAGCTATCTATGTCATTTACTCCACAATAACCAGAAAGCAAAAAATAAAAAAAACTCCTAAAAACACAAGTACACAGACCTTTAATAGCAGCTAAGCTACCGGCAAGTCGCGCTGTAGCGCATTCGAAACACAAGCCTATCAGCTGTTTATGTTTGCCCCTCCCAACAGATATGGTGGCTATGGACTCACCTGTCGATTGATAATGGCGCCAGCATAGTCGACGAGCTGCAAATTCAAAGCTACTGTTTGGGAAAGAAAATCACAAGGCAGTGTGATATGTAATCTGGACAGCGGGCATTCGACATTAATTTTAAAGGCATTTCCTGTTATTGTGTTTTTTTCTTTGTTCAGTTGCTGCCTGTGGTTCAAATTAAAAACACAATTAATTATTCAAAACAATCAAAAACAAATCTTTAGCCATTTGGGCAGGTTACGCCTCGTTCAGAAGGAACTAAAAACCAAACGCGAATCCAAAATCCAAAATATTTAAATAGATCGGCTGCTGCCGGTCGTCTTTGCGCCCGAACTCGTCAGCGCCGGTCGCTGCGCTGGCATTTTCTCTCTGACTCTCCCACGTAGCAGTCGTCTGCTTACAGCTTCAACTCAAAGGGGAGGCGGGGGGAAAGGGCCGTTGCTCGTCATTCAGCACGGGAGAGTGCTACCTCTGCTGCTGTTCTATTGCAGCTGCTTTAGCTGGTCGCTGAGTTAGGAGGTAAACGACATCTTTCGGCGCAGCGTTTTGAGCGTTTGCAAATAGAATGATGGCACGCAATAAAAAGGAAATGTTTGTTGCTTGCACAAATTAAAATAGTTATTGCTGCTGCTGCTTGGCTATGATGGCGCTTGTTGTTGTTATAGCTGCTTGTTGCTCCTGGGTTTTAATTGTGTTGTTTTTGTTGTATTGGGCCACTTGTTTGTGTTGGAGATGTTTGCGAATTATTTCTTAGAATTTGTAGATGTTGGGTGTTCTTTTTGTCGCACTCTTGTTGTTGTACTGTTTTTACATTTACGTGTTAAATGTTGGTTGTTTAATTAATTTTGATCAAAACTCGCACTCGCCGATATCCAAACTATAAGCTCGGAAACTTTTTGGGGTTTTCTTAGCGCTCGCGCCTTGCTGCTTTCAAGTCGTGATCTTGACTAAACTCTGCGCAGCGGAAGGCTAGCAGCGGAAGCATCACAGCGGTCCTCTCAGGCGCGTTTGGGTTTGGGTGTTAATTTAGTTATTGGGCGAGGTAGGCTCCTGCAGTCCTAGGCTCACGTAACACATTTAAATAAAATAAGTGCAAGAATCGATATTAGCGATCTTTACACCAATGGAATTCTAGACTTATGCCATTTCTTCCCAACTCTTGAAAAACAAGCCGATATAAATAGTATCAGCCAACTCAAAGTGGCACCGTGCGAAAAGATCTATAAAACCATCCCAATTGATTCTTTTAAAAATATGGGCAACAAATATTTACAACAACTAACAGTAGCTACTCAAGCCGGTGAATAAAAGAAAACGATTTTTTTGTCAAGAAAAGAGTCATTTAATAACTATCCTTCTGCTAACATTTTTGGCCGCTTATAAAGGGTGATTTTTTAAGAGCTATAGGAAGATTTTTCAAAAAAAAGCACATAAATATTCAGAAAAATGCATGAAATCTTTGTTTGAATCGATAGAACGGTCCATATAATTTACTGTTTGAAGATTATTTCATGCAAATGTTGACCGTGACGGCGCCTCAAATGGTCCATCCGCTTAGTCCAATTCTGGCATACTCTTTCCAACATTTCGGCCGGTATCTCACGAATAAATGCTTCAATGTTGTCTTCCAATGCGTCAATTGAAGCGGGCTTGTCTGTATAGACATGAGCTTTAACATAGCCCCACAAAAAATAGTCTAAAGGCGTTAAATCGCACGATCTAGGCGGCCAATTGACCGGTCCTGAACGTGAAATAAAATGTTCACCGAACTCGCCTCTCAATAAGTCCATTTTTGCGCGTGCTGTGTGGCATGTGGCACCGTCTTGTTGAAACCACATGTCATGCAAGTCAAGCTCTTGCATTTTGGGCAAAAAAAAGTTGAATATCATCGCTACCGCTCACCATTACCAGTTACGTTACGATTCGCATCATTTTTGAAGAATTACGAGTCCAATGATGCCACCAGCCCATAAACCACACCAAACTGTGACTTTTTCTGGATGCATTGGTAGCTCTTGCAATGCTTCTGGCTGATATTCACTCCAAAATCGACAATTCTGCTTATTTACGTACCCATTGAGCCAAAAATGAGCTTCGTCGCAGAACACAATTTTTCGCGCGATGAACTTTCTTAACAGAGCAGGCATTTTGATAATAAAATTCAATAATTTGCAAGCGTTGTTCGTTTGTAAGACGATTCATGGTTAAATTATAGACCAAACTGAAGATGTTTGACAGTGAAACAAAACACGAAACGTGCGTGAGCTGTTTAAACCAGTGTTGCCAAAAAGACAATAGCTAAAAAATCACCCTTTACTACTCTGTAGTATTGGGTATTTACAGTACTTGGCAGTGTCCATTTGGGTTTACCGATAATGTATAGGTGTTTTAATGTAAGTTATTAGTAAAAAAGTGTGGGAATTTGGTGTGAATAGTGTTCTGCTACAGTCGTCGTGAATTAAGGTCAGTGGGTAAGACTATCTTTAGCCTTCTTTCTTCTCCTTCTTAACAAAGTTCTATCCAATTTGTTGGGGTGTTGTGACAGCTTGTCAAGGTTTGTTGCAGCCTGCCTATTGATTATATATCCAACCATAGGAACTCCAAGGTCATTTTCAATATCCCTGGTTCTCAGGTCCCATTTAGCTCCCGCAATACGCCTTGGGATTTTCGCCTGGACCACTTTAATCTTTGTGAGGTGGGACTTCTCCTCGATTCCAAAAAGTAGGCCATATCTCTATACCGGAGCCCGAATAGCTTTGTAAATTAGAACTTTGTTCCTGAGTGACAGCTTATTCTTTGAGTTCAGAAGCCACCCCATGCTCCTTGATGCCTTGACATGGTTTTCGAAAGTCAGTCTTCTGACTAGTGTCACCCCAAGGTATTTATATGCTGCCTTATGCTCCATAAGCTGACCGTTCAAAAATACTCCCGGGCAGGTGTCACGACGGGTGGAATAAGTCACCGAAGTATTCTTGTTCGTGTTAATGGCAATGTTCCATCTAGCGGCCCAGTTGCTAATCCTATTCAGGTACTCCTGAAGGACATCAGTGGCTGAGTATAGGCACGTGTTGCGGGCAAGCATGGCCGTGTCGTCAGCCAATGTTGCGATAAGAAGGTCTTCGGGGTTTTCCAGCGGAATGCTACTGGCTCTGGGCATGCCGTGAGTAAATAGGGAGTAAAGCGTAGGGCCCAACACCCTACACTGCGGTACACCAGCCCGAATTTGTTCTTCTTTGCGATGTTGTTCCGTCCTGTGCTACCTCAAAGGTTCTGTCCGTCAAGAAGCTATTGATTAGCAGATATAGTTTGGGCGGCAGGAGTCTATTGATATTCGAGAGCAGACTTTCGAGCAACACTCTATCGAAGGCCTGCTGGATGCCTAGTTAAGCTGCCACTACATACTCTTTCCCGTCGTAACCTTCGAGGATGTAGTTGACCACTCGATGTAATTGTACGGGAGTTCCATGGCTCAGTCGGAAGCCAAACTGGAAATTCGGGATGGCTTTTCGAATGGATCGTACATGGAGCATTCTTCGAAGGATTCAGCGCTTGAAGATCTTTCCAAGGGTGGATAGAAGGCTAATCGGTCGGTAGGAATCAAGGCAGGAGGGCGGTATTCCACTCTTGTCGAAGAGAACTATTCTGGCTTTCTTCAAGGGTGATGGGAAAAGGCTTAGTCTCAGAGCCGCGCTATAAAAAAGCACCAAGAACAGTATGGCATTGTCTGGAAGGAGCTTCATCGTCCTGTTGTCAATGCCTGGGGTTACGGATCGCCAGATCCTCGATTTCCCCTTTTACCTCAGGGAAGGATTGCCATTTAAAGGGGGCTAACGAAGGCATCTGATACTAGTTGGTTACGGTGGGGCGAGGAGATTTCGTACGGCTGGAACCGCTCTATTAGGTTCAGAGCAAAAGCTTCCACTCTGTCCTGTGGTGTTGTAGCCCAGGAACCATCAGAGCGTTGAACTGGGAACTTTGGCACCACTTGCCATTTGAATAGCCGCAAACTTGGAGCTCTCATCCGCAGTAGCTTTCGCCAGCTTACGGTCTGTCGCCTCTCGCCGGAGTGTGGCAAGGACTTTCCCTACTCTGTTGGTAACTCTGCGGTATATTAAAGCCGATATATTATAGCCGCTTTTTTAAATATAGCAGTTCCTCAGCCGCAGAGTGAAGCCCAGTGGAGAGTCTTCCGGGTTCATAGGTTTGACCAGTGAGGGTAGTTACCTTCAGGGCAGCGTGTTCTACTTTACTCAGGAAGATAGCAACAGCATTTTCGACATCCTGCGTGGTTTGAACCTTCATATTAAAGTAGACGGATTTCGCCAACTCGGTCCGAAAGATGTGAGTGTTGGACCCAGATGGGAGTATGAGTAGCCTCTTCGGGATTCTTTGTGGATAGTGGCCAGAATTGGAAAATGATCTGAGGAAAATGCGTACTCCTCCTTTACAGAGAGTTGGACGACTTGAAACCCTTTGTATATGAAGAAGTCTATAGCTGAGGGTGTGCTTTATCGGATGGAGGGGTAAAAGGTCGGGCGTCAAGTAGCCATAACCTGGGCGGAAGAGCCCGAGATGGCATTAAAGAGCGCTTTACCACGGCTTTCTGCTCTGATGTTGATCCATAATCGATGTTTGGCGTTACAGTCGCCTCCTTCAATATACTTCCGTCCAAGTTGGTCCAGAAGTCGGTCAAAATCAGCATGCGTCCATGGAATTCGTGGTGGGAGGTAGGCTGCAGCGATCACAACTTCTCCAGCTGTCGTCAGCACCGACACTGAAGCCAGTTGGATATGGGTGGTAGTGACAGTTCGGTGATGGTAGTGAACAAGCCCCTGCTTCACTAGAACCGCCGATCCTCCTCTGGAACTTCCACTAGGGTGGTTAGCGCGGTACATTGTGCATCCTGGGATCACATAATGTACGCCTTCTCGTAGGTAGGCTTCCGTGACAAGCATAACGTCAATGTTGTGCTAGTCGAGAAAACCCATTAGCTCGGGTGCGTTGGGACTCAGGCTCCAAAGGTTCCATAGTCCGAGGCGAAGATGTGAAGCCGTTAAGCTGCGTGCACACAGGAATGCATTTTCCTGCGTCAGTTGAAACACCATTTGATTTAGCTGCTGTACTGCCTCGGTGAGCAAGAAAACGATTAAAAAGAAAGAGCAGCAATATTGTCTACATTTCATGACGATACAATCCAAGGGAGACATAGTGGCATAACAGTAACTCTAAATAAAATTAGAAGACACTACTGTTGGAAAAATATGTCGCGTCAAATAAAAGAGTACGTACGTAGGTGTCCAAAATGCAAAAAGATTAAAGACAACGATCTTAAATACCATTAACGATAACAGACACCTCTGCATGTTTTTGACAGAGTGATAGTGGATACTGCAGGTCCGCTATCTTATTCTGAAAATGGTAATAAATATGCAATTACACTGATATGCGACTTAACGAAGTATCTTGTAGCTATTCCAATTCCAAATAAAAACGCTAATACCGTTGCAAAGGCAATATTTGAATCCTTTATATTGAAGTTCGGTCCAATGAGAAAATTCAACTCGGACATGCGAAGTGAATAAAAAAATTGCGTAATTAATGACCTTTGCAAATACCTAAAAATAGATAATATAACGTCTACAGCGCACCATCACCAGACAGTTGGAACAGTAGAAAGAAGTCATAGAGCCCTTAATAAATATATATGTTCATATATATCTGTCGACAAAACAGATTGGGACACATGGTTCAAGTACTTTGTATCTTGTTTTAACACCACACCCTCTACGGCACATAATTATTGTAAATATAAGCTAGTTTTCGGCAAACAAAGCAATTTGCCAGTTTCAGTTTTTTCCGATATATTTCGGTTGCTCATCGGCAACCGTCTTCAGGGCAAACTACAAAGAATTACACCAATATTAACATTAAATTATGTAACAAAATTTTTTTTCACAAATCAGTTTACGTACAATTTTTACACGTCTGCTCTCTGTGTTATTGTCAGTTCGCGAGGAGTTGTCTGTATAGGTGGGCGCAGTTCTCTGTATCTGTTTTGTAGTTGAGTCTCCTGTCTGTTGGTGTATTTGTAATGTGCAGCATTTCTAATGTGTAGCGTTTACTGTAATTCTGTTCTTGTTGTAATATTGTCGCCGCATCAAAATCTGGTAAGTGACCGCTCTCTATGCAATGTGTCGCAAGCGCCGTTTTTTGTATATGTGTTTGATGTCGTAGCTTGAAGTCCGATTTATGTTGGGCTATGCGAGTCTTTAATTTGGATTTCGTCGTTCCTACGTAGATTTTGTTGCAAGTCTCGTCTTTATATCCCTCGCATGGTTTCTTATATATAACATTGTTGACATCCGCTTTGTCTATTTTTGATTTTGTCCTGTTTTAAAAACTTCTCATCGTAATTGTAGGTTTGTGCGCTATTTGTATGTTTAGTTTGTCGTAGCAATTAGATCGTGCGAATCTTTCTGAGAGTTTAGGTACATATTTGAGTGATTTGTATCTTTTCGGCTCCTGAACTGTTCTTCTGTTTCCTTTTTTGTATCTTTTTAATAATGATTTGAATACCCACATGGGGAAATCATTATTTGTTAGAATTGATTTTATTTCCGTTTCTATTGCTGCGTGATATGTCGTGACGCTGATATTGGTCATTCTTTGAACACACCCAAGTGCAGTATTCATTATCATGTTTTTTGGGTGCTTAGAATTAAAGTTGATAATCCGTCCTGATGCTGTTGGTTTCATGTACCATTTTGTTTTTAAAGTGTTTCCGTGTCTATTAATTGTGGCATCCAAATATGGTAGTTTCACGTCTGATTCTAGTTCCAGTGTGAATTTGATATTCCTGTGATAGGTATTGAGCGCCTCCAGAGTAGTTTTGACTTCGTCCTCCTTCACAATGGCAAACAAGTCATCCACGTATTTTGTCAGTACTCTTGGTTGATGTTTTAGCTTTCTAAGTGTGCTCTCTAAAAGTTCCTCCATGATTATATCGGCTATGATGGGTGAGGCTGGGGATCCCATGGCCAATTCTTTTAGCTTTGTGTATATTCTGTCTTCAAATTTAAAATATCTACTCTCTTCGATGCAAAACTTGACTATATCCATAAAAAGTTGTCTGGGAATTTGGGTTTGCATAAAAATTCTTAATAATTCGCGATATATCGAAGGGAGTTTTTTTGGAATTTTCGGAGTGTAGGCCGCTATACTAGACAATTACCCACATTTCTGTTAAACAACATGAGGCAAGGCGAGGAAAGAGGACAAATTTATTCGCAGAACTCGCTAATGGAGGAGCACCATTCAGTCAACACAGCACGCGTATAGAGCAAAAGACATGGAACACTACCAGCTCGAGAGGATGCGGTAGAAAACAATAGAAAAAATAGCACAATGCTTTAAATAGAATATAAACCACACAATAAGCAGAATAATAAATCAGGTCTGGAAACCCGTACATTTTTTTTGGATCTCCGGAATGTTGGCTCAAACCAAAATTTACCAATAGTTTTTGGAACCCTTCAAAATATCAGGTTCGAGGTTTTTGGAAGAAGGTTTTGGTTCGAACCTTGGTTCGGTCCATGCTGGACACAATATTAAAAACAAGCAATGCAAAACATTTATTTAGATACTAAACATTACTAAAATTTAGAAGTTTATTTAATTCTATGTGTTCTAATAATTGCTTTCAACCCAAAAACAACTCAATTCGTATAGGAATCGGGTTGTTTTTGGGTCAAAAACGGTTTAAATAAGATTGAATATTTAAAATATAGTCTACTATTAAGTAAAATACAATTTCGTAGTTTTTGTTGAAAAATAATTTCCATGTGAATCATTGAAGCTTTGGAGTCAAGGATACTAAAAAACACAGGCTACTATAGATGGGGATATTATAAGTAGTTCAAATTGCTATTCTATTCAGGTTCGGTTCACAGTAAAATAAAACTCGGAATGCCGGGCTCAAGCCGGTTCGGTTCAAAACCGGTTTGCAGCCCCGTAATAAATACAGTTCAACGATTCAGAAAAGCGTCTGCTGTGAGACCGTTATTATTTTATTCATCATGCTATTAGTGTTAGGTATTTGAGAGATTAAGATTGATTGAGATATGTGCCTATTATTCTTATTTCTAGTTAGGGTTGTTCTTGTGTGCGGTTCAACTCGTTGATGCATCCGACTGACAATTACATGTTTTTGTTGCCGCCTATTCTAAGAAGTTGGTAAACTCTACGTCGATGTCTACTCCGAACATCTCTCTTAGCACCTCGGCTCCATTTCTTCCACAGGAATAAAAGTTTACTCCATCGACCAAATGTCTATCACTACGTACTTGCACTCTGCTGCCGCTACCGAAGCTGACCAGCTTCCTGCGCAGACTCAGCATTGCGCGCTTGTTGACCCGTCTTTGCTGGTTTAGGTCTACCGAGATCGTGGTACTTGCGAGATTTTTAGTGCATTTGTAGACCTCCTACAAGGGTTCTTCTGAGCCTAACTCCACTAATGATGCCATATTTCCATTTCGCTCCCACAACTTCTTTGCATTAACAGGTTCAATTGGTGCTTGAAGCATTATAAGGAGAGTTGTGTATTTCCAATCATTTTACAACTATCATTTTTCTTCGTGCTCCATCTTCCAGGCGTTGAATTTTTCGGCTCGCCTCGTCCTGCCCAGGTGCTCAAGTTGTTCCTTTAGCTGCTGGTTCTCTCCTGACAACTCCTCCACTTTGTTCGTCAGCTCTCTAATTTTTCCCTTTACACCCTCGAAGTCTTCTTTGGTCGGCAACAATTTAAATTTTTCATCAAGCGACAAAGCAATCGTTAGCTGCAGCTAATGGGTAAGCTGCCGCACGGACATTCCTCCCACCATTTCGACTTCCATACCTTTGTCCGATATTGGTCTTTTTGCTGGTGTTGTGATTTGTGCCCGGCTTTTAATTTTTGATTTACTTATTAATTTTTGTTGTATATACTATTTTGATATTTTCTATTTCTTAAAATTTTAGTTTCTTTTAAATCATATTATTTGCTTGTAACTTTTACAAACTTTACGCGCTCCCTTCTATTTTGCGGGATCGCGCCGTGCTTATTTGGCTGAGTCTGAGTGACTTTGATTCGTAACTCGAGTTCACTAACTGCGCTCTTATGCTCCACAATTGCACTCTCACTCTCCATTAGATTTTGTTTTGCTTGCACTTATTCTAGCATACACACAAACACAAGCTTATACTTTGGACAATAATTTTGTTTTAATTGTTTAATGCCTTTAATTTGGTTTACCGATGTGACCAAGTTGTTTGATATGATTAATAGTGAATTACTTAATACCGATGGCACTTTTACACAATTCTTAAGGAAAAGTTGTTATTTAAATTGTCTTCAAAAGCAGAGCTCTAAGCGAAAGCTGCCGTTCTCTAGCGAGTGCTCTATTTAACCCAGCTCAACTCAATCATTATAATTGTGGACTTCTTCCACTGACTCAGAGAGTAGCCACATCGCAGTACAGCATTGAAAAGTCATAAGATATATGTAAGGAAGGACTTGGAAGTTCCATAATCATTTTAGGCGTACTAAGGCCATGTCAGGGTGCTTTTCTGGGATTTAGGTTTACAATACCATTTATTATTTCAAGCGAATGAACTTTGATTGGGTCAGGTTGTGCGGGGGTGGGAATCAATGGAAGTACATAATCGTTGGTTGGTAGATTTGGCTGGAAAACATTTCTAAGGTAACATGTATGGGAGATGGCCGAGTCTCATGTGGGATGACGTCCAGGGATTGATGAGATTGCCTTGGCTATCTCCTAAATTTTTTTAAACTCTGTACCGTAGGTACATGGAGTACTACAAGTTTGTGAAAAAGTACTATGTAACAGCCAGAAGAAAGCATCACCGACCCTAAAAAGTATTTATATTCTTGATCAGCATCAACAGCCGAATCGATATAGCCATGTCCGTCTGTCTGTCCGTATGAGCGCACAGATCTCAGAGATGGTAAGAGATAGAGGTTTGACATGTATGGGACATATGTTTCTTGTGTCCGCAGGCAGATCTAGTTTGTTTTCAATTTTGGCCATGCCCCCTCTCGCCCCCACAATTTAAAAAAACGTCATATCTCCCACAGTTTTAAAGATATATGGTTCGTTTCTTCTAGACATATTTAGTAATCAGGATAACTTATCGAGGAATGGTGAAGATCGGATGAACGGTTGTCGAGTTATGATCAAAAGACTGTTCGCTGCTTTTAGCTGCTACTGCAGCATCAAAATTTATGCTGAGCGAATAATTTCGTTGGTACAGAGTATGTTATAGTCGGGCTTGACCGACTTCTTTCTTGTTTTGTTTAAATAAGTTATACACCCGGTTAACTTCAGCAGTTTGTTGGCGCCAGCTGCGAAGTCCCCAGCCATGAAAAAGCTTCTTAAGAGCTCTGCCGTTCGGATTCGGCGTTAAACTGTAGGTTCCCTTCTGTTGTGCAAAAAATCAAAGCACACAAGCCAGGAGATTGAGAGAAGCTTGACACCTGGCCCATTTTGGGGGCTGCTTAAAGTAATTGGTTTTTTTTTAAATAATTTTGTTGGTACAGGGCGACTTTCTTTCTTGTTTTGAGTTTGATAAATGTCAATTGAAACACCTCGTTCAGTGTAAAACTTTAACTTTATTAAACAATGAATAATGGTGCGTCGCTCGCGTGGTGGTTACAGCTTTACTCTTTATATCTCTTAGTGTTACCGTTCTCGAAAAAGCTGAAAAAGTTAACAAATGTGTAGCTTCCAGAAGCTTATAGCAAGGTGGCCACAGTACTCCCTCCCAGACTGAATGTTGCAAATCGAACAGGGAGTCTAATAGTGCGGCGAGGCCTGTTAGCTTGATAATCTGCAGGCGTCTCTGTGGTTTCTCAGGCTGCGTCGCCCACTTGACTTAATGGCTGTTTCGGTGTATCAGCAGCGACGCTGGTTGGTGAAAGCGGATGAGCTTTTATGAAGGCGGGCTTAAAACGGTTTATTGATACCTTGGTATCCCGACCATTGACTGATATGGTGAAATATTTGGCTTGTTTCGCTTTTACTTCCAATGGTCCATCGTAGGGTGTCTGAAGTGAACCGCGAACCGTGAACCGCGAACCATTGTGAAAAAACATGGTTTGCAGCGCCCAATTGCTTGAAAACGAAAGGCTTGGTCGAATTTCGGACGTCATCTTAGCTAAATCCTTAGCGAATTCAGTCTGGGGTTTTAATTTACTACTTCCATGTAAAAGTTCCCCAGGCAGGCGAAGTGTTGTAATGTAAACCAGTTGTACTGCTGTTGTTATACCCTTGCAGAGGGTATATTGAAATTGTGCAGATGTTTGTAACGCATAGAAGGAAGCATTTCCGACCACATAAAGTATATATATTCTTGATCAGCATGACGAGCT
The DNA here is from genome assembly GCA_035044985.1 of Lordiphosa fenestrarum. Classification (NCBI taxonomy): domain Eukaryota; kingdom Metazoa; phylum Arthropoda; class Insecta; order Diptera; family Drosophilidae; genus Lordiphosa; species Lordiphosa fenestrarum. The sequence goes on from JAWNNO010004518.1 coordinate 97,945, forward strand.
GAGTCGATATAGCCATGTCCGTCTGTTTGTCTGTTTCTATGCTATCTCCTCCGTCAGATTTAAAGCTATCGCTACCAAACTTTGCACGAAGTCTTCTGGTCCAAATACGCTGCACATTTGTCGGAACCGGCCGGATCGGATGACTATAACATATAGGCCATAGGAACGATCGGTCGAAAAAATAGTTCAACTGTATTTTTTTTTTTTTTTAAGCAAACGTCTCCTAACTCCGTATTTACTAGTTTTTAATGCTTCTCCATTCTGAAAAATTTGGTCGAAATCGGACATCTGTATGGTATAGCTGTCATACAAAAGTAGACTCAGAAAAGTAGTCTTATTGGACATGTCCTTCAAATTAGTTAAAAAACGAGCTGCAAGGGAATACAAACTTCGGCAGAACCGAAGTTGACTTTCCTCTATTTTTTAAGTTTAGGCTTATATGCTGAGCGTAGTCCAAGAAGAAGTATTGGCAGTTTCTGAGGCCAAGCAATTTTATTTTTGCAAATGATGGATGCCTTTGAGGTCCTATGCCAGCGATCAATAATCCCACTAGCTTGAGGATGATATAATGTCGTGCGCAAATGATCGATGCCTAGGAGTCGGGACAGCTCGGTAAATAGCCTGGATTCGAACTGTGTCTGCCTGAATATCTTCAATGGCGACAGCTTCTGGCCACCGGGAACAGCGGTCGATGAAAGTCAAGCAATATCGAAACTGTCCAGATTGAGGTAGTGGTCCTGTAAAATCCTAGTTAATGTGTTCGATTCTTTGTGTTGACAGTTGATATTGCTGAAGTGATGAGTGAACGGGACGAGTGATCTTCGATCTCTGACAACGGATGTAGTGCTCGACGAAGTCGGTTATTTCTTTATGCGTAAACGGCCATACGAATCGTTCCTTGATAAGTTGGATTGTTGAGCCAACTCCTCCATGGGCAATGTTGTGAAGTTTGCTGATGATTTTCCTTCTGAGGGGTTGCGGGATGAATGGTCGCACGCTAGAAGTAGAAAAATTACATAAGATTGGGTTCGTCGTTTTTGGGATTTTGATTGCTTTGAACTGCAGGGTGGCTGTGTCATCGCAAAGCAATTGCTTGAGCTCAAGACAACTGAATTGTGCGGTAGCGATTTTATTGTAGTCGATGATGTTAGCTTCCACAGCAGCGATGCGAGATAGGATATCGGCTGTTGTATTTTCAATGCCAGCGGCATGCAATATTGATCTTGTGAATTTACCAACGAAGTCCAACTGTCAAAGTTGACTAGAGAAGCTTTTTCCAGTTTCTGGGCAAAAGCATATACCAGTGGTTTGTGGTCTGTGCGGACATCAAAAAAGCTTCCTTCGAGCATGTAGCGGAAATGTTTAGCGCCAAGATGTATAGCATCAAGCTCTCGATCGTAAGTGCTATACTTGAGCTGTGCGTCTGTAAGTTTGGCGCTAAAAAATCCCATTGACTGAAATTGATGTCCAATAATTTGATGCCAGGCAGCACCGACTCCTATGTCACTTGCGTCTGTGCTGAGCCATCCGTGGGCCGTTGCAGCTGGATGAACTTACAGTGTTGCTTTTGCTAGCGAAAGCTTCCATTTTTCGAAGTGCCTGATGGTGTCATCTGTCCAGTTATCGGAGTAGTATCGTTTATTTTGTTGTCTGGAATCAGCTGATACAGCGGTGCTTGATGTTGTGTGGCATTCGATAAAAATCGTCTATAAAAGTTGATCATTGCCAAAAATCGAGGAAGTTCTCTTGCCATTTTTGGCCGTGGAAAGTTTGTATTTGCTTTGAACTTCTCTTGCAGAGGCTTGATGCGGTCGCAGTCCACATGATGACCGAGAAATTCCATAGATTTCAGGCCGTAATGACATTTGCTTAGGTTTATGGTAAGACGGAAAAGACGGAGTCCTTTGAATAATAGACGATGGTGGATTCTAGCTCGGCCACGTTAGCAAGTAGAGAAAAGACGCATGTTAACTCTATTCGGAGTTTTAAAATAAAGAAAAAGTACAGCGTGAGCACGTGGAACTATTTAAAGAAAAGCACAAATAGCCTCCTTTGTGGTGTTGTGTCTCCGCTTAAAGTTGTGCGAAAGCATAACATGACCTAGAGCCGGCTAAAAACTGCAGGCTTACTCAGTATTAAGGTCTCAAAAAAACCAGTCACATGTATGTACTAAAAACACAAGGAACTACGTTGTTGTTTGCGCGCATTCTGCTTTGGGATTCCCAAACAGTTATGCCACCGCAGGCATGGAGAGACTTTTGAGAAACGTTTAGTTGGTAGGCATTGATCGCTGATGATAGAGGGTGGTTCCTCTTGAAACAGCTGTACGATCTACCAGCCTCCTTTGCGGTGTTGTGTCTCTTTTTAAAGTTGCGCAAAAGCATAACATGACCTCGAGCCGGCTAAAAACTGCAGGTGTGCTTTAGCACAAAAGCCGAAACGCTCGCTAGTTATTGTAGCAGCGCCCCAATTAATCGCGTGTGAATTTCTGACAGAGTTGTTTTAATTGACCGTTGCCTAAGTATTGTGTATTTTCTCAGATCTCAGCATCGACAATACTCAGGGTACCGGCGTCTGGTCAGGCGCAGTGCGCTGCGCCTTGCGCTTTTCAACCAATACCCCTTGGCAGCATCGGTAACCTCCCCTACACCAGTGTACATAACCACATTTGTACCGCTTACGTAACCCATTTCATACATGTGCATATGTGCCTAGCTGGATGGATACCAGGTTCCCGAACGGATGTCTTTGTGGGCAGGCAGTTTATCAAAACCCAACAACATTTGCACCCAGCAATTGGGCCTATTCATTTTGTGCAACACCTGGGCTGCGTGCCTGTTCTCAGAATTCGATGTGTGCGGATGTGCTGGCACAGAAATCTTTTGAATTTGCAATTTCTTTTAATTAATTTGAATTGTTTTTTTAATATTCATCAGTTAACTTTTGAAGAATTTTCAGAATTGCTAATCAAACATTAATTTAGCTAAACCGTTTTTATTTTTCAATCTTGGCCGCAGTATGCAAACATTTATATCTATATAATTTAATTCCCAGCAATCTAAGCAGCAGTTCATTGGTACCAACGAGCTCGGCGATAGAATTGTGCCTGTGAGTAGCTCCTTACTGATATGTTTACCTTTATATATGAATGGAATATTATTTTGAATATGAAAATGAATTATGGAATTATGGTTCTCCAATCAACATTATGCGGAATGCGCTTAAATTCATTTTTTTTTGTTATTAATTTCACGATTACCCTTAGTGTTTAAAACTAACGCAATGAATTATCTGATTGTTTTAATATTATTGAAAGAATTTGATTTAGTTTGAAAAAGAAAAAGAAAATTTAAAATAGGCATGAGTACGCTATAATAAAAGAATAACGAGTGTAAACGAATTTGTGGCAATTTATCACATCGCAAAAAAATTGCCATGGTAGGGAGGGTATAGAAAGCATATGGACAACAACTTCAATTTCATAAAACAAAACGACTTACTATTTCCCATTCTTTACCGTGTTTCGGGAATAATTTTTAGAGTTCATATTTTTGTTTTTGTTTGATATAATATAGATTCCGTTTCTCGTGCAACAAATTTTATTGTACACAATGTGCCAAGGAATTATAGGAATGGGAAGAACCCCGAACCCATACGGCGAGCTGAGCGCAGAGCGGAGTATGGTGCACGAATCCTGATTTCCTTTTCTGGCGAGGCTGACTATGAACACTAGCACCTACTACACCCATTGTACATTACAATAAATGGCGCCCAGAACGTGTGGCCCGAACAAAGGCTTAAACAGGGTACAAAATCATCTAAACGACAAACCCATTGTCACCACTCACGTCAAGCAGTATTCCTTGTATCGAGGCGATTTGTTTAGCTCCCGTAATTTTGCTCTGTTTTAACAAAGCTGTAAAATATTTAAATCATTTTGATTTTAAATCTTCGTGATTTCTTTAGTTCGTGATTGCATTCAATTTGCTTTAAATCATTTAAATTTCAATCTGTTTGAAATCATTGATGATTGCTCTATGGTGATTTATAAGACTTTTGGAGCAATCAAATTGAATTATATTTTGACTTAAATTTAAATTTTTAAATCTTTTTTTTATTTCTGATTTAAAACACCAATGATTCAAATCCATAATGATTTAAATCTTGTGTGGATTTAATCAAAAAAAAATTTAAATCTACACTTTAAATCTTTTCATACACAAAGCAAACTACAAATTTAATTTGACAGAAAAATCCATTAAAAAACTATATGATGAATCTTAAAATGGCGCGTGGCTAAGCTAATTTTAACCAAGTTTCAACAATGTCGGAGAGCTCCAGGAATTGGCTGATTAGCAACAACTACGCGATACAAAATAATTATGATATAAACAAGAAAGAAAGTTGGTCAAGCCCGACTATAACATACTCTGTACCAAGAAAATTATACTCTCAGCATAAATTTTGATGCTGCAGTAGCAGCGAACAGTCTTTTGACCATAACTCGAAAACCGTTCATCCGATCTTCTCTATTCCTTTGGCGGATCGATAAGTTATTCTGCTAACTAAATATGTCCAAAAGGAACAAGCCATCTATCTTCAAAACTGTGGGATATATGACGTTTTTTCTAAATTGCGGGGGCGGGAGGGGGGGTGGCCTAAATTGAAAATAAACTCGATCTGCCTGCAGACATAGGTAGGTAGGTAGTTCCGGCTGACCCCAGATGGGGTCACACATAGACCTTAGGGTCCTTAATGAGGCCGGGTGATTATTTGGGTACGTTTGTCTTAGAAGTCCAGGAGGATTCTTGTCGTTTTGGCAAATGCCAATAACTGTTTTGGGGGTCTCTTGGCCGCTTCCTCCAAAGAAGAGAACCGTGGGGTGTGCAGAATTTGTAATCTTGTCGTGGCAATTGCTGGGCAGCTGCAAATTAGATGTTCTAGAGTTTCTGCGACTCCAGGTTCCATACATTTCCTGCAGGTGTCCTCTGTTGTTATGCCTAGCTTTATCGCATGAGCGGCTGCTAGGCAGTGTCCCGTTAGTATGCCAATGAGCAGTCTACAGTCTCTTCTCTGGAGCTGTAGCAGATAGTGCGTAAGTTGTTTGTCTCTTGTCTTGCACATAATTTTAGAGATTCTGCATCCGCTGGTGTTTTCCCACCTTACCTCCGCTTCTTTCTCTGCTATCTCTTCCATCTTGCTATGAAGCGTCTGTATGGAGATAGGTATGTTTAGTGTTTCTTCTTGGCCGAGTACGACTCCAGCTTTTGCAAGACTGTCTGCCATCTCGTTTCCGTCGATGCCCCGGTGGCTGGGAATCCAGTAGATTTGCACGTTTCTGGAGATGCTGAGGGAATCTAGCGCTTCCCTGCTCGCCAGGATATTTCTGGAGTTGATGGAGTGCCCTTGCATTGCCTTGATTGCCGCTTGGCTGTCCACGTAGATATTTATTTGGTTGTATGGTGCGTGAATTTCCGCCAACTCCGCTGCTTTCCTTATTGCGAAGACTTCCGCCTGGAATATGGTGCAGTGGTTTGGCAGTTTGTATGAGAGCTTTATTTCTGGCTCTGCACAGTATACGGCGGCTCCGACTCCTAGGTCCATCTTTGAGCCGTCTGTAATGAGGTGCGTTGCTTCTTGGGCCAGTCCTGTACGCCAGTCTTCTGGTCCTAATAGTGCAGATGTGCATATTGGGTTGATCTTTGGGATAATGTAGTCCGTGCTACTATTGATCTCTCTACCAACTATGCTGTGTCCATAGCTTTGTACCGCCATGGTGCCTGTCGCACATAGACGTTGGGCGGTCTTTTGTGCCAGAAGGCGTGCTTGGATGTCCAGAGGGTTGACACCTAAGATGTGTTCTAATGCTTTGGTTGGAGTGGACCTCAGCGCCCCCGTAATACAGACCAGTGCCAGTCGCTGGGTCTTCTCCATCAGCTTTAGGTATGTAGTTTTCTCCGTGGCCTGCCACCATACCAGTATGCCGTGTAGCAGGATCGGTCGTATTACTGAAATGAAAAGCCAGTGCATCAGACTTGGTGATAGGCCCCAAGTGCTACTCAGCATCTTCTGGGATGCATATAGTGCGTTGGTCGCCTTCTTCACTCTTTCTTCCACATTCGCCTTCCATGACAGTTTACTATCGATTACTGCTCCAAGGTATTTGACGTTATTCTTTGGTGTTAGTGTTATTCCACTTATCTTTGGTGGAATCCATGGCGGTACCTTGTATCTCTTGGTAAAGAGAATGAGGTCCGTCTTCTCCGCATTAATACTAAGTCCGGCTTCTGTGGCCCATTTTAGTATCTCTTTGAGTGTAGAGTCCATGATTGAGCTGAGAGTCGATGGACATTTTCCGATGATAATTATGCATATGTCGTCGGCATATGCAGTTATCTTGGGTGCTTTCCTGCGAAATTTTGTTAGCAGTTCGTTAACCACAAGATTCCATAGAAGGGGTGACAGTACTCCGCCTTGAGGCGTGCCGCCGTGTGCCTCCTTCGTCATGGTTGTGGTACCCCACTCGGCTTGTACTCTTCTGCAGCTCAGCAGGTTGTATATCCACGAGTTCAAAGCCATATGAATTGATACAGCTCTTAGGATGCGCATTATCGCCTCCGTGGAGACGTTGTTGAATGCACCAGATATGTCAAGGAATGCTCCCAAGGCATACTCTTTATGGTACATTGCTTTCTCGATGGTGGCTACTAGGGAGTGTAGCGCTGTTTCCACCGATTTACCTTTCGTGTATGCGTGTTGGTTGTTCTCCAAGGTCAGGTTCATGCCTTCTCTTATGTGGAGATCAAGTAATTTTTCCATTGTTTTAAGCAGGAATGAAGTGAGGCTAATGGGCCTGTAGTCTTTTGGCTGCACGTGACTGCATTTCCCCGCTTTGGGTAGGAGCACAACACGTGCTGTCCTCCAGGCCACAGGTACATAGCCCCACCCCAGGCAGGCTTCAAAAATGGACTGTAGCCATGGTACGACTAAACCTTTAGTCGTTTTTAGCATGGCGGGAATTATGCCATCCAGACTGGGGGACTTGTAGCTCGCGAACGAGTCGATCGCCCATCGGATTTTTCCTGGAGTGACTAAGTTGGTTGGGATGTTAGTTTGTTGAGTGTTTAAGTCCTGAAGCGTATCTGGCTCGGTGACTATAGTGCAGCCCGGGAAGTGCGCATCGAGAAGAGCGCATGTAGCTTCCTTGCTGCTTTCTGTCCAGTGACCTTCGTCTGTTTTTAGTTGACTCTGCATAGGTGGCTGCTTAGAAAGCAGCTTCCTGAGTCTGGCTGCTTCCGAGACCTTCTCTATGCTGGAGCAGAAGGTTCTCCATGAGTATTGCTTTGCCTTCCTTACTTCTTTTTTGAATAAGCGAAGTCTTATCTTGTACTCCTCCCAGATGATCACTTCATCCGCTTGTTTGGCGAGTTTGAAGCATTCCTGGACGTCCTTCCTCTGCTCTTTCAGTTCTGGGGTCCACCAGGGGGGTCTGGTTCTCCTTTTTGTAACTGTGGGCCTACACGAGGTTTTGTATGCTTCGATGAGATTGACAGTGAGCGTCTTCACGGACTTCTCTATATCTTCCACCGAGCAGATGGGCGTTGACGTCGGCAGTTTTGATTCCACTGTCTTAAGGTACTTCACCCAGTCGGTATTCCGGGGGTTCCTATAGACGTTTCTAGTTTGACAGTAGTCAAATTGTATCTTGAACTGGATGTACTTGTGGTCGGAGAAGGAGGGTTTATCAAGAACTCTCCATTCTGACGCCTGAGTACTGTTCCCTAGGGTCATGGTTAAGTCTAGGACGTTGGCTGAGGTTGGTCCCACATATGTGGGTACGTCTCCAACGTTTTCTACACTTAGACTGGTTTGTATAATAAAATGTAAGAGAGACTCACCTCTGTCGTTGATGTCCGGGCTGCCCCACACAGTGTGGTGTGCGTTGGCGTCCGTTCCGATGACGAGGGGTTGCTTCTTGTAGCTTGCCTCCGCCGTCAGTCTTCCGAGTTCAGCTGGTGGTGCCTCTCGCTCATGCGCCATGTAGCAGGACGCCATAAGAATTGGCTCGTCCCTGCCACCCTCCAAGGCCACAACAGTGAGATCGTCCGTGCTGTAATTAGTCATTAAATACGCATAGATGCCTTTTCTTACTAGAAAGGCAGTCCTTGCCCTACTTACTGGGGTGGGGTAAAAGATGTCGTAGTTTTGTGACTTTAGTCCGGAGACCTTGTTTCCCGCCGCTATCCAAGGTTCCTGAACTAAAGCCACATCTGCGGGTCCTTCCTCCAAGGTTAGAAGGAGCTCCGCCGAGGCGATCTTGCTCTTATGCAAGTTGACCTGGAGGACTTTCAACTGCATGACTGGTGTCCGCATCCTCCGGTCCCGATGGGTCAGCCTGCAAGGTTGTGTCGCCATCCTCGTCTTCTTCAGCAGACTGTACTGCCCCCGTAATATCGAGGCTGCTGGCTTTTTCGACCATCATGTCGATGCCGAGGTCGTTCTCCACCTCTCCAGCCTCCAGTGTGTGCTCATTAGTGTCCTCGGGGTGGCGTTTCTTGAGACGTAGGTGCACGCTACCTACTCCCCATGCCATCACCCCGAATCTTGCAGACATAAGAAGCATATGTCCCATACATGTCAAACCTTTATCTCTTACCATCTCTGAGATCTGTACGTTCATAGATCTCCTTGGCAATACAACCGATAAATACTTTCTTAAGTAGTTGCTGCGAAAAAATACCAACGAGGATAAAAATTGTAGTAATGCAAAGCCAACTTTACTCCCAATCAATATCATGCCAGGATCAATGCAAAAGCGCATTTATTTCAACATATTTATAAATTGTTTTATCTTAAACAGAATTGTTTACTTTCAAAAGAAGAAACTTATCAAAATTTTTGTCCGTTAAGCAAACTCGTCTGGGTGTATTTAGCAATGATGAATGGAAAAAAGTCTTTGAATGCAGCTGATGATGGCAGCGGACAATTAAATTTCAGATATGCTTTTTTTATATAAGGATAATTGTTGAGCAATTGAAACAGTTTTGAACCGTCAGCACTGTAAGCACTGTAGCTCCGATTGCCATTTAGGAGAACCATTTTCGGACTGCCCTTCAGGGGTTTCTAGAATAAAAATTAAGTGAAAACATTAATATATTTTTATTAGATGAAAATAACCAACGAACCTGCTATTTCAAAATATTTCGATGCCTCTGAATCATCGGACTGGCTAAATAGTTCGGCCAGCGCATTTTTATACTCTGTACCGTAGGTACATAGAGTATTATAAGTTTGTGCAAAAGTATGTAACAGGCAGAAGGAAGCATCTCCGACCCCATAAAGTATATATATTCTTGATCAGCATCAACAGACGAGTCGATATAGCCATGTCCGTCTGTCCGTCCGTCCGTCTGTCTGTCTGTCCGTATGAACGCACAGATCTCAGAGATGGTAAGAGATAGAGGTTTGACATGTATGGGACATATGCTTCTTATGTCTGCAGGCAGATCAAGTTTATTCTCAATTTTGGCCACGCCCCCTCCCGCCCCCGCAATTTAGAAAAACCGTCATATCTTCCACTGTTTTGAAGATAGATGGCTTGTTCCTTCTGGACATATTTAGTTATTAGGATAACTTATCGATCCGCCAAAGGAATGAAGAAGATCGGATGAACGGTTTTCGAGTTATGATCAAAAGACAAATTTTCTTGGTACAGAGTATGTTATAGTCGGGCTTGACCGACTTTCTTTCTTCTTAAATATGGTGAAATAAATGCGCTTTTGCATTGATCCTGGCTTGATATTGATTGGGAGTAATGTTGGTTTGGCAATACTACAATTTTTGTCCTCGTTGGTATTTTTTCGCAGTTTTATGATCTGCCAGCTTTTGTAAAATGGCTTGATACATTCTTTATGCTCTATCTGTGCCCTTCATCATTGGTCATCCATGGTACTTATCGCTGTTAGTATTGTTATATTCAAGGCTAGGAAGTAATGTTTGGTCATTTGTGGTCTTGAAAAGTAGTTAAGCAACTACTTAAGAAAGTATTCAGCGGTTTTATTACCGAGGAGATTTATTTACATTAAATTGCGCTTATACATCCTGGGATGATTTTCAACTTGACTGACAGTTTTTTTTTTATTATAATTATTTTGTATCGCGTAGTTGTTGCTAATCAGCCAATTCCTGGAGCTCTCCGACATTGTTGAAAATTTTTTAAAATTAACATTGTCATGCGTCCCTTTAAGATTCATTATATAGTATTTTAGTGGATTTTACTGTCAAATTCAATTAAATCCATACAAGATTTAAATCATTATGGATTTGAATCATTTGGTGTTTTAAATCAGAAATAAAAAAATATTTAAATCTTTTAGATTTAAATCAAAATATAATTCAATTTGATTGCTCCAAAAGATTTATAAATCACCATAGAGCAATCATCAATAATTTTAAAAAGATGTAGATCTTAATGTTTTAAAACAAGTTGAATGCAATCGTTGTTTTTTTCACTCAGGCCGTGATTGATTCGTGATCAATCATGAATTGATTGATTCCTTTACAGCTCTGTGTTTTAACATCCTTACACCAGTAAGCTCTGAACTTTCTGGAATCTTTCTATTGATTTTAGTGAGAGTGAGTGGGACCAATTCCTGGATTTAAGATTTCAATTCAAATTATTGAGTTGGTCTACCGGATGACACTGCTCACCAAACTAATTCATTGTCAGGAAGTGGACAGATAGTTCGTGCTTAAGTATTCTTGTTTTAGCTTTGTTTGCAACGAGTTAGTATATAAAGTTTGTGCATCCCTTGGAGGAACTGCGATTTTCATTCCAGCAGTAGGATAGGTCGACCACAATGGGAATACAATCAATTATGCTATCTCGAATAAGTAGTTTGCCTTAGAATGTTTTGTTGTTCTGTGAATAGCAGGCCTCAGAGGAAGGACATGTCCAGTATTTTCGAATACCTCGATATTCTTATATTATAGTAGGAAAGTGCCGTTTGTATATTTGAACCTTAATAAACAAAATACAAATTATGCCTATTCAACACAGCAATAAGAATTTAGCAGCTGTGTAGCAACAAGCAGATAAATTCTGTGAAATCTGTAAAGATAAGTTATCTAACAGTGAAGTAATTGCAAAGGCTTCCTGTAACCGCGAAAATTACCCTAATTGCTTGTCTGAGAGCTTAAAGAGCTCTCCCAATTGTCCTACCTGTCAGGTAATTTGCACGGTTGAACTAATCAGCAACACTTCTTTAGCTGAGGAATTATCTGCGGTAGAAGCACGCAGCGCTCAATTTGAAGGCAGTATGGCCAATAACTCTCTTAAGAGAGATAGTGTCCCTTCTAAAGACGGCGGGAGTGTGCACAAACTTAGGGGAAGAGGTAGAGCATAAGGAGCTGTTCCTAAAAGAATCATGGAAACCAGATCCATGCAGAAAAAGTCAAATCCTATTAATCAGCGAGCTCACTTAACCGAATTTCAGGAACCAGAAAGTTCACATAGCCCTGCTATGAAAGAAGTTCTCAGCTATGTACAAAAAGTTATGCAAGCACAACAAAAAGTGTTGTTAGCTCAACTAATCATGGTCATACTACGCGCTGGTGCTGCGATCATCAAGAACAAATAAAATAAAATTAAATTTTTATACTCTGTACCGTAGGTACATAGAGTATTATAAGTTTGTGCAAAAGAATGTGACATCCAGAAGGAAGCATCTCCGACACCATAAAGTATATATATTCCTGATCAGCATCAACAGCCGAGTCGATATAGCCATGTCCGTCTGTCCGTCTGTCAGTCTGTCCGTCTGTCTGTCCGTATGAAAGCACAGATCTCAGAGATGGTAAGAGATAGAGGTTTGACATGTATGGGACATATGCTTCTTATGTCTGCAGGCAGATCAAGTTTATTTTCAATTTTGGCGCACGCCCCCTCCCGCCCCCGCAATTTAGAAAAAACGTCATACCTCCCACAGTTTTGAAGATAGATGGCTTGTTCCTTTTGGACATATTGAGTTAGGATAACTTATCGATCCGCCAATGAAATGAAGAAGATCGGATGAACGGCTTTCGAGTTATGATCAAAAGACTGTTCGTTGCTGCAGCGCAATAACAGATTTTATCTGGCACGTGCTCTAACTTAACAATACGGAGTCAACTTTAGCGCTATTACCTTTCTTCGGTCGTATACGAAAGCTTTCTTGGACCCGTGGTGCTGGATTTATATTTAGAGCAGCGCAAAGTGTTCCAATTATAGAGTAGACGTTTTCAGATGTTCCACTCCTTGGGCCAAACGCTGCATCTCCTCCTTCATAGCGTTCATACGTTTAGGAAGATACGCTCCTCGCTGGCGGTCACCGAATGTTCAGCATCTCAATGAGTTGAGCAGCAAGGGCATCAGAGCTGTGTTTGCCAATTAGGTCGATGTCAGTGTTTTCCCGGATACGGAGGTGCCGGATGAATGGTTGAGTGCTTCTTGTGAGTTGAGCTGTTTGTGATTTGAGTGAGTGTATTTGCTTATGTGCGTGTGGTCTGCTTTGTGGTACTTCTGCTGAAGATTTTAAATGTTAATAAACAATCTGCACAATATCAGGCACAGTTTTGAATTCAGGTGTGTTTATTATTTTGAGCGTGTGTAGTAGGATTGTGAATAATTGAGTTGGTTTGGCAATCGCATTGATTTTGTTTTCAATTTGTATGCTAGGTTGCTCGAGCTCAAATCAAAATAGTAATGGTATTCCTGAAAGTGATTTAGATTTGATTTAGATTATTTGTAAGCAAATCTAAATCAGTTGAGGGAACGACCCTTTTTGCGCACGGATTTGGTTTAGATTTCGTGAACCGCTGACAGTGTGACCACACTACTGATTGATCAATGGCGCCAAATCAAACCCAGCCGCGAAAGCAAAACAAGCGGAAAGAAAGTGTGAAAACTATTTTCCAAACATTTTAGATAATAGCATATTGGCAGAACATGTAGTTTTAGTAAGTACACAATTTATTTATTGTGAATTGAATTTTTCAGCATTATACGAGAACTGTGCAGATATGGCATCAAGCACAAGCTCTAATAACTAAGAGCTCGTTTGATTTTGTTAACTTTAGGCAGCTGAACTTTCACCCTTAAATGAGTCTCGTATGCACTTTAATATACATTAAACAAATGATTATTTAATTATTAAAACGTTCTTCATTTTGATATCATAGCAGAATTTAAGCGAGCACCAAGCGCTCCATATAAATAAGGTCACACCAAAACGAAATCAAATCTAAACCAAATCTTAATCAGCCTCAAAGTTGATTATTTTAAATCAATTAGTATGACCGTCAATTCCTCACTTGCTTTGGACACACTTGGCATTTTGTATGGAGCAGCTGTGAACAGCTGATAAGCGAAATCTAAATCTAATCTAAATCAAATCTAAATCACTTTCAGGAATACCATTAATGATTTTATTGTTTATTTAATGATCTTAATCTAGAAAAACTATTTTTTAAGAAAACCATCCGCAATTGGTAGAACTTTGTGTTGGTAGGTAACTTGTTCGGAGACCAGAATGCGTTGCTAGGGATTTTTCAAATTGGGTTAACCACTCGCGGCGGTCAAAAAAAAAAGAAAAAAAGATTTAAATCGACACTATAAATCTTTTCATATACAAAGCAAATTACAAATTTAATTTGACAGTAAAATCCATTAAAAAACTATATAAAAAATCTTAACCAAGTTTCAACAATGTCGGAGAGCTGCAGGAATTGGTTGGCTACGCGATACAAAATAAATATAATAAAAAAAACTGTCAATCAAGTTTAAAATAATCCCAGGATGTATTGCAGGATCCTTGGCAATAAAACCGATAAATACTTTCTTAAGTAGTTGCTGCGAAAAAATACCAGCGAGGATACAAATTTTAGTAATGCAAAACCAACATTACCCAGGATTAATGCTAAAGCGCATTTATTTCACCATTTTTATAAGTGGTTTTATCTTAAACAGAATTGTTTACTTTCAAAAGAAGGAACTTCTCAAAATTTTCGTCCGTTAAGCAACCTTGTCTGGGTGTATTTAGCAATGATGCATGGGAAAAAAGTCTTTCCACAGCAGCTGATGATGGCAGCGGACAATTGAATTTCAGAAATGCTTTTTTTTATAAAAGGATAATTGTTGAGCATTTGAAACCCTTTTGAACCGTCAACAATGTACGCAAGTAGCTCCGATTGCCATTTGGGAGAACCATTTTCGGACTGCCCTTCAGTGGTTTCTAGAATAAAAATTAAGTGAAAACATTAATATATTTTTACTAGATGAAAATAACCAAAAAACCTGCTATTTCAAAATCAAAATATTTCGATGCCACTGAATCATCGGTCTGGCTAAATACTTCGGCCACCGCATTCTTAAAGTAGCTTTTGAGCGCCGGCTTAACCGCTTCCATTTACTCGGCTTCTCTATAGCTATTATGAGCTGGATTGGTTGCCTTAATCCATTTAAGTTTGACGGAGGGGCAGAGAACGGAAGCTATTACAGCTGATTCCGATCCCTTTTTGAAGTTTATATATGCGTCGAATCTGTTGTCCAACGCTGATAGCAAGCGATTTGACATTTCGTCAATATACAATACTCGCTGGAAGTTTCAGCGTCAGCTTTGCGTATTGCGTTTTAATTGTTGCTAATGTTGGAAGCAGAACTCCTTAAAACATTCCGCACTCAGATTGCAAAAATTCTTTCGCCTCGGCTATGGGCTGCAGCAAAATCACATACTCCTTAAAATACTCGAACTCACAATCTAAAAATACCTCAATATTAAGTTCGCGGCAAAGCTAATTAATTTTTGCTTTGTGCACCAGAATATTTTTAATGGAGTCGTACAAGGAATTCCACCGTGTGACTACGGGGTATATCAGCTGCAATCCCAAAACAGATACAATTTTTTCGGAAGATTTATGGCGGCTTATTTTATTCCATAAACCCAGAACAATATCTATTGTGACTCACAATTTGTGAGCATATAAAAAAGAATAAGTTAATAGCACTAAAAATAAGTAAGTAAAGTTTAATCTTACATCTCGATGTTTTTCGAAGACATGTACACTGGATTTCAGAATTTAATTAAAGTCAGAAGTTGCGATCAAGTTTAGCGTATGTGATGCGCATCTCACGTGGTTCGGCAACAGATGCTCTAATGATTGACTCGGAATTCCGGAACTTTCTTCTAAGTCTCTCCATTCTTCTTCCCATTCAGTATTTTTGACAATTTCTTCCGATACGCCAATCTCTTTAAAGACTTTCACAAAGCTTGAGCCGTTGTCAGTAGTTGTTGCGACAACATTTTCCACACTTAACCCAAAATCTTCGTGAATCTCAGAAATTTTCCGATGGATGGCGTCAAGCATGTGATTTCCACTAAATCGCTTGCCGGCCAATGCGACTGATTTTCTTTTAAACTTGTCTTCTATGCAATGACACGTATATCCAAAAAAAACTTCTATGCTTCGTAGACTAAATGTCTGCAGTTGTGCAGAAGAAGTGTCCGAGCTGAGTAATGTCCCTGAAGCTGCGCTTCATTTTTTGAAACGTTTCCTCCATCAGTAACATGGCACTTGGGCGGCTAAGAACTTTTAAGCTCGGATTTGCATACTTAATGAAAGCTTTAAATGAAACCGATTCAACCATTGAAATTGGTACCATGTTTTTAACAATATGCGTTAAAACTAGCTTATTGAAATGTGATTGATTGGACTTTGAATCTTTCTGCAGCTTTTTATCCGACTGATATTCTTCATATTTTTCAGTGTGCCTCTTGCGCAGATGACGAATAAAATTTGATGTCACAGTCAAGTAACCTGTTATTATGGCCTTGCAAATTTGGCACTTTGCTAAAATACTATTTCTGTTGCTTTTATTAATAGATGATGATGGCTGCCTGAATAATAACAACAATAATTCCACCAATTGCAAAAACTTTATCAATTTATAATAAGGACACAAACCAGTTCTGAACCGAGCCATAGCGAACCGGTAGTTCCAGCTGATAAGCCGAACCGCAAAAAGATTTTTAAGACGTAAAAATTTCGAGAGTTCTAATTATGTCCCTATCCTGGAATTGTACACCGGCCTAGATTTATTATTTTTTCAAACTTCCGCACCTTCAAAAATACAATTTAAGGTAGTAAGGCCGGTGTGACGGCAAATTTCGACTTTTATTTTAGTACTTAAAATTTTTTTTTTTTGAGACTACAAATAATTTTTCAAATCTTAATCTAGAAACTATTTTAAAAACTATCCCCTATTGGTGGTAGTTTGTGTTCTACGGCCCTTCAAGTCATTCGCTGGGTTGTTGGGTCGTTTCTTCGCAGGCGAGAATGCGTTGCCAGCATGGTGAGAGACTTTGCAAGTTGGTTTGGGTGGGCAAGAAGCTTCTCAGAATATTTGCGCTTAAGTTCCTCTATTTCAGTTTCAACCAGTGGGATGCTGAGGTCGTTGTGGATACAATCATTGCGAATGTACCATGGCGCTCCAGTGATGGTTCTAAGGGTTCTCGACTGTGATCTTTGGAGGATGTCCACGCTGCTCGCACAAGCATTTCCCCATAGCTGCGAGCCATAGGTTCAGACAGGCTTTATGATGCTCTTGTACAGTAAGACTTTATATTCCAGCTTTAGTGGGGAACGGGAGTTAATTAGCCAGTGAAGGCTGTTGGCCTTAAGCTTTATCTGAAGTTTTTTCGAGTGTATGTGTTTGCGCCATGTGAGCCTTCTATCGAGGTGTGCACCTAGGTATACAACATCGTTTGACTACGGGATCAAAGTCGCGTTTAGTGATAGCTGGGGACAGGTGCTTCTGTTGAGTGTGAACGTCACGTGCTTACACTTTTGCTCGTTGATTTGATATGCTAGTTGGCCAGCCACTCTTCCACGTTGGTAATATGGCTTGCCAAAAGTCTTGTTGCGGTAATTGGATATAGTGATCTGCTTAATATGGCCGTATCATCCGCAAAAGTACTTATTGTAAGTCGAGAGTCTGTTGGTATGTCGGCAGTGTATAGTACGTATAGGAAAGGACCAAGAACACTTCCCTGCGGTACTCCGGCTCCTATGGTAAACTCTTCTTTTGTGTACTCATTTTGACGAACTGTAAATACTCTGTTACTGACGTAACTTTCTAGGACTTTGTGTGTATTTGGTAGAAGCATTGTCTGTATCTTGAATGTAAGACCGTCCAACCATACGCGGTCAAATGCTTGGGCAACATCTAGGAAAATGGCAGAGCAGTATTCGTGGTTTTCAAACGCAGTCCGAATATCTGAAGTCATGCGGTTGACTTGCTCAATAGTCCCGTGATTAGCTCGGAACCCAAATTGGTGTGACGGAATGATATTTTGTGCATGGGAATCAATTTTACGGAGTAAGATCTTCTCAAAAAGTTTTGATAAGCAAGGTAGCAGACTAATGGGTCTATATGACGACGCTTGGGTTTTATCCTTTCCTGGTTTATGGATCATTATGATTATGGACTTTTTCCATTGGGTTGGGAAGTATCCACATCGCAGTACTGCATTGAAAAGTCTTGAGATATATGTTATGGCAGGACTTGGAAGTTCCATAATCATTTTAGGCGTAATAAGATCATGTCCTGGCGCTTTTCTGGGTTGTAGCATGTGCTCTCCTTAGGGGAAATTTGGTGCTTGTAGGCGATAGTTTTTCTATGTAACGGCTATGGGCTAGCTGCTCTTCCGCTTCGAGTGCTTTGCGAAGTATGCGTTCCGCAAGTCTCAGACGATTTTTTGACGCAGGCGACCTATGGTGCTGCCATTCTCTTCTTGCACGCCGCTTTTCAGACACCAGTCGGTCTATATAGCTGTTCGTTAATCTACTATCCTGCTGAGGTGTTATTGTTGTTGTTTGAGGGTTTGAATGGTGAGCAGCAGCAGTAATGATAGAGCTGAGGGCTTCTACTGAGTTTTCAATGTCTACTTCGCTGTTTATAGTCGGGCTCAGCTCGATGTGACTGCTGATATATTTTTTGTATTTGAGCCAGTTTGTCTTGTGTGAAGTCAGTCTCCGAGGATATTGTCTGATCTGAGGCCACTCCAGAAGGGTGAATATTATTGGAGAATGGTCTGACGGCAAGTCTGCAAGGGCTTCTGCAGTTACCAGGTTTTGTGGAACTTTTCTTGCTATGGCAAAATCTATAAGATCGGGTATTTTGTTTGGATCTGCTGGCCTGTATGTAGGCCCTCCCGGAGATACATAGTCGAGTTTGTTTGATGCGCGCGAGAGTACGTTGTAGAGTTGCTTCCCCTTGGAATTAGTCAGTCTGGAGCCCCAGTGGGGATGTTTCGAGTTATAGTCACCCGCAGCGAAGAAGCGTTGACCAAGTGTATTACAGAAATCAAGGAATTGATTTTCTGATATTGTAAATCGTGGGGGACAGTAAGCCGCAGTCAGAGTGATATTGCCTCGTTTAGATTCTACGCATATCGATTTGGCTTGAGGTAGGTTTCCGAATATCCCGTTAGTGGATAATGTTTGATGCGGCTTCTGACTAGGTTACCAGTTCCGCCATGGGCTTTACCATCTCGGTGATTTGTGCCGTAAAATGCATATCCCGATAATTGGAAATTATATCGGTCCGTCAGATGAGTTTCCGCAAGAAGCATTATGTCGATTTCATTGTCTTGGAGAAATTTGGATAACTCCACTTTGTGGAGAGGAATGCCATTTGCATTCCAGAGTGATACTCTTAGGAATGCCATTATTTGGGTTGTTGCGAAGCGAGCAGTTGAATGAGAAGGCCTTGCATTCTCATCTGTTCTTGCATTGCGTTTTGCATATACACCATAAAGTCTTTCAGGGTTTGTTGTAACGATAGAAACATGGCTTCTAAGCTACTTTGGTTTGATGGTTGCTCCACATGTTTTGTTGTCAGAGTCGGCTCAGTTCGAGTTTCGTGTGAAATCGTTCCTTGTTTCAAGACGCTTGCGAAAGAAACGCTTTGGGTACTAGTCGATGGGGCAAAAGACGATCTCGTAGCTTTTGTGAAGAAGACTCCAGGGGTCGATTGCGAGGGTGTATACGTATTAAGGTTTCCATTGGAACGAGCAAATTCTGAGCGCGTATTAATCCTGCTCTTCAGATCTTTGTATACTTGGCAACCTCTGTAGTTTGCGGTGTGGTTACCTCCACAGTTACTGCATTTTTTGACTGATGGATCCTCCTTGTTTGCGGGGCATGAGGCAGTATTGTGCAGCTCTCCGCCTGCCACACAAACAGATCGCAGAGTGAGTAGGATTTGGGGTGTCCAAATTCTTGGCAATTGGTACATTGCACTGGATTTGTGCGCTTGTGCGGTTCCTCTACAGTTACTCTGCGGTGCAATAAGTAAGGTAGTTCGTAATTGGGGTGCACCGTATTTTTGTTAGGAGCTATGTCTTCAACTTTGAAAAGCGGCTGGGGTTTTTTGTCTCTGTTTATTAAGTTTATTACGGACTTGACCTTAAATCCCTTTTCTTCAAAAGCATAAGCCACTTCCGTTGCAGGGACACTTGATTCAATACCTTTGATTACAACTTGTAGGCCTTTGCTACTTTTTAGTTGGTAGGTGTAGTAGCTTTTATGTTCAGCTCTTAAACATTTTTCGACAGCGCGATAGTCGTCATCGGTGTTAACTTGGAGCTTTGTTTCGCGTATGTGGCCTTTGCTGACGGATGTCACATATAAGTTATTATTGCCTATTAGCGAGACAAGCTTTGGTACTAGGGCCGTACAGCTAGTATCCCTAATGTAGATTGGCGGAGGCTTTGGTTTTGCGGCACTTGCAGCTTTTTCTTCAGTCTCAGCGTCAGACTGTTTGGCAAGAATTTGGAACCTATTCCCAGTGAGGGGATCCTTGTCCGCAGGTTTATCGATTGTTTTGTTCAATTTTGGTGTATTACCGCTTCTTTTGTTTTGCGGGCTTAATTTTCGTTTGTTTATTTTTACATACCGATCGATGCCGGTCTGCACATACGAGCGGGTGGTGGGTGTTGTGCTCACTTGTGTATGTGTTAGTGGGAGCGCGTGCTGAGTTGACGCTGGTTTCTGCATAGTTGTTGTTGTTGAGTTTGTACAGTTTGATTGCGCTGGAGTAAGCGTTACCGCACTTTTTGTTGCATTTGCCGAAAAGTTCATCATCGTGGGCTGAGGAGAGGGGGTGGGGCATTGGGAGCTCCACGTCGCGGTGGTAGTATGAGAGCTTACAGTCGCAGTGCTGGTGGGCTCGGGAGAGACAATTGCAAAATAAGCGTTGTTGCGCTGTATAGAAAGCCGGCGATCGTCTTGTTGTTGTTGCATTTGGGCATTGAGTTGGCTCTGACTCATGGTGTTGTTGGTGTTCTTTGCACATGCATTTGCTGAATTTGTACGCGCAGTCATTCAATTAATTTAATTTAATTAAATATCAACTATTAGATATTATTGGACAACATAAGCACGGGTGCTTATGAATGTCCATTAAAGTCTTTTATCGCGAGTCGAAAGTTTTTGTTTTAACAACTGATTTTAAAGATTTTACTACGAATAAAACCGGAGCTCGACAAAAACACGTCTTCACACTTCAACCGACCGAAGGCGATACTTTAAATGATAAAAAAAAAATTCTTTTTAATTTAATATTCCATTTATTTATTTACAATATGTAATGTCAAAGTGGAGTCCTCTAAAGAATGATGAGCTGTTTCGGGGAAGCACACAGCCTTCCGTAGTCTTCAGAAATGAAAAAATCAAAAGGATTATTATTGTGTAGACTTTATTTTAATGAACTAACCAATAATATACAAAATAAAATAAATAAAAAAAATTTAAAAAAGTAGCGGAAAAAAAATTCTCAAAATGTAACGTTTTTGTTGATAAAATGTTAAAAAAAGTTAATTTATTATTAAAAAATTAAATGTTTTAAAGGTTAGGTATTTAGATATGTGTATGTAGAATAACTAGATAAATTTTGAGCCAAATCGGTTAAATAGTTTTGAGTCAGTGCTTCCCTGAAGTTTCAAAAACATGGTTTCTAGAAAAACGCGTTTAAAGTTTTGGCAACAAATAATACTAACATTATTTAATCAGCTTTGCCCGGTGCATACAGCAATCCTTCTGTTTCCTCAAAATCTTCATTAGCAGTAGATATACCTTGGTATCTTTAAATAATAAAGGTTGGAAGGACAATAAAAGAGGGAACGGTCAGAGCAGCTGCCGCTGGCGTGTCAACACACTTTCATACACTCTACGGCGCGCTCTCTTGTTTTGCCTGTAACTTTGGCAATATTCTAAATTTCGGTCTGAAAATTTAAGAGCATATTTTTATAATGTGTTTCTTCCGAAAAATGTAAAAAAAATAAGTCGATTTTTTTGACCCATCACACCGGTCTACTACCTTAACAGATTTAAGTACATTTCTGAATTTAAGAGTTAAGGGTGGTGTCTACCACTGGGCTCCAAGTATGTAACTGCCAGAAGGAAGCATCTCCGAACCAATAAAGTACTTATATTCTTATATAAAACGAGAGCCTAAGTTAAAGTTGGCCCTACCCGACTTCGAAATACCCGTTACTCAGTTCAATTAGTGTTTAATAACCTCATGCGGCTCGGATAAGTATGCAACCTTTTTTTACCTCTGCCATTTATTATCCAGTCCTTCTGAAAATTTGTGAGATTGTAGATATTGGCCACATAGACTACACTGCAAAATCTGATCTCGATATCTTAAAAATTGTGGGAGCTATTCAACATTTTTTATTGCGGGGGCGGGAGGGGGCGTGGCCAAAATTTGAAACAAACTTGATCTGCCTACAGACAATACTAGATTACATCTAAAATTTGGTTGCTCTAGCTCTACTAGTCTCTGAGATCTAGGTGTTCATACAGACGGACGGACGGACGGATGGACAGACAGACGGACATTGCTATATCGACTCGGCTGTTGATGCTGATGAAAAATATATATACTTTATGATATCGGAGATGCTTCCTTCTGCCTGTTACATACATTTGCACGACTTTGGTATACCCTTTTTACTCTACGAGTAACGGGTATAAAAAGCATTTCTGAAATTCAATTGTCCGCTGCCATCATCAGCTGCTGTGGAAAGACTTTTTTCCCATGCATCATTGCTAAATACACCCAGACGAGGTTGCTTAACGGACGAAAATTGTTGCTTTTTGCTTTTTTGAAAATAATCAATTCTGTTTAAGATAAAACCATTTATAAATATGGTGAAATAAATGCGCTTTTGCATTGATCCTGGCTTGATATTGATTGGGAGTAAACTTGGTTTTGCATTACTACAATTTTCATCCTCGCTGGTATTTTTCGCAGCAACTACTTAAGAAAGTATTTATCGGTTTAATTGCCAAGGAGATCTATTTACATTAAATTGTGCTTATACATCCTGGGATTATTTTCATCTTGATTGACAGTTTTTTTTATTATAATTATTTTGTATCGCGTAGTTGTTACTTACCAACCAATTCCTGGAGCTCTCCGACATTGTTGAAACTTGATTAAAATTACTTAGCCATGCGCCCCTTTAAGATTCATTATATAATTTTTTAATGGATTTTACTGTCAAATTAAATTTGTAATTTGCTTTGTATATGAATAGATTCAAAGTGTAGACTTAAATCTTTTTTGATTAAATCATTTGGTGTCTTAAATCAGAAATAAAAAAGATTAAAATCTTTTAGATTTAAATCAAAATATAATTCAATTTGATTGCTCCAAAAGATTTATAAATCACCATAGAGCAATCATCAATGATTTCAAAAAGATTTAAATTTTAATGATTTCAAGCAAATTAAATGCAATCACGAACTAAAGAAATCACGAAGATTTAAAATCAAGATGATTTAAATATTTTACAGCTCTGCTGTTGATACACTCATTGCTAGGGTTCTAAGAATTTTTGACTGTGACCTTTGAAGAATGCCCACACTGCTCGCATAGGCATTTCCCAATATGTTTTGTGTCATGAAAGGCTTTATGATGCTTTTTTACAGTATGGCTTTAAATTGCGTTTTTAGGGGAGATCAGGAGTTAATTAGCCAGTGAAGGCTTTTTTCTTCTTATACAATATATTATGACACAAGACAGATAGCTTATAAATTATGGCATTGGTCACAAAGGTGTTATAGTCTAACATTCAATTAATTAACTAAACGTAATAAGACTTAAGACTTTTAATTATTGTATATAATTTTGTTATAGATGTGAAATCAGCCCTATATTAAATTAAATTAAATTGAGTTAGAATTAAAGCGTGCCTGTAAATGCTCAAAGTGCGTTAAAGTGCGTTGCGCTTCTAATGCTCTTAATACTATGCGGTAAATCATTAAAATAGCCTGTATAAAAAATTTTTGTCTTTGCTCGCGAGTTTTACACGTTTGCAAACTAAATTGTTGGTCCTTCTTGATGACACAAGCTGTAAATTTTCAAATAAATAGTTAGGCTCTCTAATTGTAGTTTTTATTCTGAGTCTAATCCAATATTCCAGGCTTAAGTCAAAAAGTTTGTTGCATAACTAGAAATATGATCTCTTCGATCGCGATTAAAAGCATATCTTGCGATGGAATTGAAGGCCACTTTTAGTTTCTGCATGCTAACAGCATCACAGGAACCAAAAATTTCAATTCCATAAAAGAGTGTTGGAATTAGACATGGTCTTGCAACTAAAAGTCTAAGATTAAGAGGGATGAGTTTTTGGGTGAGAGACAACTGTCTTATACAGCCATGCTCCGGTTTTCCCTTATTTTTGCGAATTGCGATTTCAGCGAATTCGTACGATTTTAGTTTAGAGCGCTCCGAAATTCGCCAGTTTTTGTCATCGATAATGTTCCATTCCCAACTTGTTTTGTGTCATTTCACATAACAAAAACAGCTGATGAGCGCCAAGCTTAATTCGCAGGAAAAATTCCCTTTTTTGTGAATTTTTTGTGACGACACATTTAAAATCTTTTTATTAAAACTAAAAGCACATTCAAGTATGACATTTAAAGAAATTTGTATAAAATTTTCACGAAGAAATATTAAAAAACACGGCAATGGCAGCAAATATTCGGAAGTCTCTCGGAAAAAAGGTGAATTGCGGTGCCCCTCATAACTTGGTGCTGGATCATCCGAAATCAAAAAACCAAAATTTATTCGTTAGATAATAGTTTTCCCCAGGTAACGCAGTCGAGTTTTTATTCGAAATTTTAATTTTTCACTTTTTTGGAAAATTTTGAAGTGAACAAAGCGTTTTTTTTTTTAAATTCGGTTAATTTGTTATTGTAAAATAAAAATTATTAACAAATTTGAAAAAAACTCGACAGTGATACCTCGTAAACTAAGTTCAGAAATAGTGTTTAATATTTCAAAATGATCGGTTCAGTAGTTTTTATGTTACCGACTTTGAAAACGTGAGTTGTGGGAAAAACGCTTTAAAGTTTTGAACACTAAAAAATTTGTACGGTACCTGAAATGCGACAGGTATAAAAATTCTCGTAACTTCGTTAATTTTGCTCCAATGGACTTGAAATTTTGACACAATATTCTTAACATTTTAGGCATTCATTTAAAAATATGCGAAAAAATTTTAATATCTTATTTTTGCACTGGTTCTGGTACGTCTGTTAAAACAAATCTCTTTTTTAAATCTTCCACATCAAGGTCAGATTTAGGTTGTGAGACAACTTTACCTACACCAAGACTCTTTAGTTCTTTCCAGATTTGGCCAGAGGTTGTTGCGTTGCCGAATTTTGCACTTAAATAGTCTATTTTACCTGTTGCAATCATGCTCGTTGCTTTCGCTCTAAGCTGTCTAAAGGTATTGTGCATTTCATCAGTTCTATACCGTTTCCATCTTTTAAATGCAGTGTCACGCATACGAATTTGTTTTTTAATTTGCGCTCTAAACCATGACTGCTGCTTTGGTTTTTTATTTTTATTTTTGACTTTAATGGAACACATGTATCAAATGGATAAGAAATGTTTGAATTTAAAATCATAAGTTGATTTTGCGCAGTCGTTGATTTGTAAATAGAAGCCCAGTCACAGTTGTCAAATTCAGTCAGTATCGTAGTAGATAGATTTAAAGTCCCTATAATTAATTGTCTGGCTTACGTATTCCACAGGAAATTCATTAGTCAGAATAATCATGTCATGTTTCTAGAAAGCTGGGGCTGACACCTGGTCATAAAGATTTATTTTACTTAGATCACTAACAAGGAATACATCTAACAGGGTGCTGCTGTTGCTAGTAAAATGAGTGGGCTCAGAACTATTTGCCAAGAATAAGCCTAATGCTTCCATTTCAGACAGAATAAGTTTTCATGACATAAAGCCCATAAGAAAAATTTTGATCACTACTTTGAAATATAACTCAGAACTTTACTGCGCCTTATGTCCGGACAAAAAGCCCATGGGCGATAAGTCCGTATTTAGAATTGCATTTTTGACAACAAATGCAGCTCGTAGAGAATTTAAATAGCGGTGAGGCTTAAACATATGAGCCTTAAAGTGAAATAACATCCTAGGTAGACAAACTCACCGCGGATAAATCTTCTTTGAACATATATATATTATATAGTTAATTGGACGACAATATCTTTCTGCCAGTAGACCTTAAGTAATATGACTGATTTTCACTTAAATATAACATGTAATAGAGACCGCAGAAGAAAAGATGTAAAATATTCATATGGCGGTAGGGGCAACACTACCTAATAATTAAGTACAACTGTGACCATTAGTATCCACAAAACAGTTTGAAGTAAGCATATACTAGGTGTATTTTCGAAGATTATAGTTTTATTAAAACAAAAAAGGTTGCTCATATAAAGCAACTTCCATTGCAAAACCTAAACTCCACGTTATCTTGCAAAATAAGATTCAGCGCATTTAATATAGCACATCTTTTGAGGAGATCCACAAGACGACGAAAACGTTTACTTCTATAAATTAATGGAAGAGTTGTAGGACAGGTCATGTGCCATCGATCCAAACCATGGAAATTATTAATGCGCAATATCATCTGGAGAATATAAACAAAAATACATGCCATTGCAGTGATTAAGATTGGTCTTGGACATCGAGTGGTTGGACAGTGGTTGTTTTTGTTTGGTTTCGATAAAGCCGATCCCACCAATTGCTTTCCCTTGAAGATTCAGGTCTTCCTTGACACATCTATCAATAATCGACGTCCCTCGTCTTCCAGAAACCACCATTTTCCATCTTTTAAGGTTTCAAATTCTTATATTTAAAAATCAAATCAGTAGATTTAGGTATTAATATTACAATTTCTAGCTGTGTTTTAAAACTGAAGTCAAATTTCCATATGGGCCACATGTCCAAAAAAATCTGGGCATTATGTCCGAGTTCTAGGCGGACTTATCGCCCATTTGAAATTTGAGTGATATTTCGTGGGACACTACAATTAATTGTATTAATTAATTTGTATTAATTCGTGAAAAATAGTCGTCTGATGAGGTCTGTAAATACATCCAATCAAAGTTTGAATGCTCAAGCTTTTGTTTGTTACCTCAACAAAAAAGTACTCGACTGGACTTTCTACCGGATTACTGCTAATGAGTTTACAGCTGAGTTTTGTATTGATATAAATAGCCACGCCACCGGCATGGCCCACCCGATCTGATCTGTACAAAGAATAACCATCACACTGAAATAGAACATCACTAGAGTTACACAAAAGCCATGTTTCGGACACACATATAATATCTACATTTGAATTTACAAATATTTGCCTAAACTCATCCTTCTTTTTACATAAACTTTGAGCAATTAAATGAACTAATTTAAAGCCTTCTTTT
Organism: Lordiphosa fenestrarum; assembly: GCA_035044985.1. Taxonomy (NCBI): domain Eukaryota; kingdom Metazoa; phylum Arthropoda; class Insecta; order Diptera; family Drosophilidae; genus Lordiphosa; species Lordiphosa fenestrarum. Next base: position 124,789 of record JAWNNO010004518.1, read on the forward strand.
GGTTTAACTAATATACTTATTAGACTGTTCACTATACAGCTATTTGTATGGATCTGCAGGGAGAGCATCGTGGAGAATACCAGGAAGAGGGTGCGAGTCGAGAAATTGAGACTCAGTAGCTGAAGAAGGGGGTTCAACAGGTACCCAGTGGCGCAAATGCTCATTATTACGTCCATTATTAATGCATTACCTCTCGCCTGTATGCATTCAAAAACCCAATACAACCTGCCTTACTTTCTTAAAAAATGGCCAAATTTTCCGCACGGTACATGAGTTCATTGAATTTTGTAATGCAGAAAGTAATGACATGCCGAAGTTTCTTTCGGGTCCCCATTACACAAGCGTATTCTTTTACCATATTGTAATGCAGAAATTCTCGAGCCATTACAAATGCGCTGAAAAAAAATCTCATAGGTAATGTATTACATTGTGGCTCGTACGTAATGCATTATTTCGACCGACCACATTCAGCCCAGCGCCACTGGGTAAGAGCGACAAAAACTCTTCGATTCGCTCAATGCGAAAAACATCATCTCTTCCATTACATTTGACATGCACAGTCCAACGGCGAGTAAACACAACCGACAGAGACTTATGCTTTTTCAAGCGCAAAGCTTTTTTAAAGATAAGACACTCTGGATAATTGCTCATTTACGTAGAAAACTGCCGGCGATATAAATCCCAGCAGCTCAATACATAGAAGTGACTTTGACGTACGCCGGTAATCACCAAGAGCGCGAAGAAGGCAGATATTTCCCTCGTGGTTTCCAATTTTACAATAATTGGTGGGTCGACATTGGTGTTCTGTGATCTGCGGACTCTAAAGATGTCTCTTACTCTTGGCGGTGGGACATGTTCTACCGCAAGACACAATGTATTAAACATGGACAGCAATTTTCTCGCTCCTCGAAGGGAACACCATGTATAGTATGCGTACATCGATTGCATTCTTCAAGTTGTGTTGTGCCTCCAACTTGACCTCCATCCCCCCAACTTGGTCCTTCAACAGCCGAAGCTCACCAGCTTTCCGCTCGAGCTGCATAATCCGGTCAGCCCTCAGCTTCATTTCCATGGCCATTCCGTTGATACGATCGTGGAGCACCCACAACAAGCAGCTCTCTGCTTCAAGCATTGTCTCCTTTATAAGACTGCCCTGCACCTCAAATCGGCTGTTGATGGCTTCCAAATGCATTGGCGATGGAGCATGAGCGGAGGCATCAGATGGACGACAACGTTTCGGTTCAGGCTTGATTCGCTTACCACCTGGTAATCCCATTTTATTTGTATGTATTGGAGCAGCTTTGAGTGTCGTGTATGCTTGTATGCTTGCCAGTGCACATATGGAGGTGGTTGTGTGCGTGCCTTTTGCCTTTTTTGTGTTTTGGGTGCACAAGGTATGTTTTGCACAAACTATGACGACTGGTGAACCAAAACGGACTTTTTGTTTTCTTACTAAGTGATATGAGCACGTTGGTTTGAGAAAAACTAATTATTTGTAAGTTTAAAACAATTTTTTTGCCTTTAACTTTATTTGAAGTTTTTTTCTATTCTATGTGTTTACGACAGGGTTGGTGAATAACACATATATAATATGAATTGTTCAGTGTTATATAGTATTAGTAGTAGTAGTAGTTATTATTTCTTATCTCCTTATCATCTACATACAAAGTTGCTAATAGATAGGGTATAACAAAATAATTGACTTAATACATATGTAATGAAAGAAAGAATATGAATAATTAAAGGCTTGGCTGTATACCGTTCGCCTAATATATAGGTAGTCTCGAACTGCGCATACCAACGCACCACGGTGGGTACTCTCCGCAGCTGCCCCGCTCGTCGCGAGATACTACGCCTTTCTCCACAAGGATGCGATTGGAATGTTATGTCTAGACATCTTTCATATCTATCTATTTCTCGCCGATATTATGTAGCCTCTTTAAGGTATCCAATAAGAGTATTCCAATTCTGACCATTTAATACTTCGTGCAATTGTTGTGTTGTCATGCTTCATTGTCCAAAATGCAGTCTTCTAGAATCGAACATCGTGCAACAAATATATCTATATCTATATCTTTTCGTTCCCTAGAATTGCAGAGGGTGCAGATCAATTCTGTTCTTGCTCGAAATATGAGCGATATGGCGTATGTTTCGAACTCGTCGTTGAAATATTTATTAGAGGCAATGTTGTATTCGAGACATTTATAGGTGCCTCGCGTTTCGCTCTGAAGATCATCGCGCTCGATTTTTCTTTTTTCATAACTGTCTAGTTTCCGCGACAAAATTAACTGCCATACCTCCCTGGATCTGCTATCATCTGCAAACATGCTTGTGTTGTATTCTCTGGCCATACTGTCCCATTTTTGAAAGATCTGTGATTTACTCTCCAAGAGATGCTTAACAATGATTCTTGGTATTCTCGAAGGTTCCATCCTCGTAGTTTTATTGATATAATTGAAGTGCAGCTGTAGTGTTCATTGAAATAGGGTTACAAGCCCCGTTTCAATATGTATGGCATAGTTTGGTACATTCATTAGTAAGTAGAATACTTTCTTGATAAAAAAGGGCAGGAGTCGCTCAACTTCCTCGTACCGACTAAAGCCCCAGACCTGTGCCGCATAGCACAAAATAGCCCGGGCTGTAGCGAGAAACAATTTTTACTTGGTACTGTTATTGACGGTCTTCTTCCCAAGCAGATTTTTAGCGACTTTGCAGTCCGTCAGTTTTTTTTACAGTTGTTTCGCAAAAGACATATGGACGTTAATAACATGCCCAAGTATTGATACTCGCTTACTGTCTCAAGTTCGACTCCGTTTAATGTCAACGCATCTAATCTTGCATTGCGGCCTCTGCTATTTCTTCTCACCATTGCCTTAGATTTTTTAATGTTTATCCCCAAGCTCCATCTTTTATAATTTATACTAAGGGCGTCAATCATTTGCTGCATACTAATTGGACTATCAGCCAACAGCACCATATCGTCCGCATACATCAATGCCCTGATACGCCGTGTTCCCAGTTCCACACCTCCATTCAGGTTCGCATCAATGTCGTCCACATATGGTGCAAATAGTAATGAACTAAGCAGGCACCCCTGCTTAACTCCTAATTTCGTATCAAACCATTCAGACAACTCCTTTCTATCCCATACAGTAGTTTTGTTAAGGCTATAGAGGCTGTGTATCACCTCAAAGAGCTTTGTTGATACTCCCAGGTCGCTTATTTTGAATATACGAGTGAGTCTGTCAACCGTATCGAATGCAGCTTTGAAGTCAACAAAGAATACATACATCTTCTTCTTTTGCTCCAGATAGTGCTTTGCTATTGTTGTCATTGCGAAAATGCTGTCCACAGTCGAGTAGCCATCCCTGAATCCTGATTGGTATTCTCCCAATATGTCATGCGATTTGACCCAACTCGTGGGTCGCGCTAGCACGACTGAAGTAAATACCCTCATTATCGCATTCAGAAAGGATATGCCTCTGTAATTTTCCGGTTCCATTACGTGACCTCTTTTGTATATCGGATATATAATGTTTTTCCTGAAATTGTCTGGAACTTCTGCTGACTCAAAAATGACGTTGAAAGTGTCAGTCATGTGTACTATAAATTGTGGAGTTGCGTGTTTTAAAAATTCGGCTGATACTCTATCCTCCCCAGGTGCTTTTCCGTTTTTACAGCGCGCTATTGCTTTCGATTCCTTCGTGGGTACTATCCCTCGGTCCAATTCAGGGATTGAAACATACGGCAGGGCGAAACTGTGCTGTATTATTGGAGATTCTTTGAATATTAGGCTTTTTAAATCAGGGTTGCAAACCGGTTCTGAACCGAACCGGTTTTGAACCGAACCGAACCGCTTTTGTCAGATGGTGAACCGAACCGCAAACCGAACCGGCTTCCTTTCAGAATTGCTGAACCGAACCGAAAACCTCAAATAAAATCGGTTCGGTTCGGTTCTCTGACGAGTTTTAATACGGGAATTGCTTTCCTCGAGCCAATAATACTTATTAATTTGGGAATTTGACCCGTTTCCTTGAGACAATTTCTATACATTTCGATCGACTCTGTACATCATTAGCGATACCGGATCGATATAACTTTTAAGAATGACTTGACGAAAATTTAAGAACATGTAATCTTGCAGGTCTTCTGCAATTGCCCTTCGATATCTTAATACACCTGCCATCAATCTACATTCTTTCCCCTAGTGGACAAAATTTTAAATTTTCTGTAGTACTTCTTTACCTAAACCTGCAGTTTTTAGCCGGCTCGAGGTCATGTTAATGCTTTCGCATAACTTTAAACGGAGACACAACACCACAAAGGAGGCTGGTAGATCGTACAGCTGTTTCAAGTTGAACCACCCTCTATCATCAGCGATCAATGCCTACCAACTGATCGTTTCTCTAAAGTCTCTCTAAAGTCTCTCTTCTTTACCTAAATTAAATCTATGCCAGAAGAGTTTTTTATTCTTTTCTAGCCGAAATTCTCTGTTTCTAAGTTCATTCGTCTAGGAACCAATGTACGAATCCTTTAAATCCGAAATAATACATTTTGGACATTCTTCTAAGGATTTTAAAGATATTCAAATGGATTATATGAATTTGCAAAGTGTGCGAAAAGTCACATTACAATAGAAATCATAATATTTCATAATGTGTCTTTGTGAACCACTGAACCGAACCGAAACCGCGGTTCAGTTAGCTCTAAAAACCATGTAATGAACCGAACCGCCGGTTCAGAAACTGTGTGAACCACTAAACCGAACCAGTACTTATATTCGAGTGGTTTGCATCCCTGTTTTAAATATAATGCCAAACTGTGTGCATCGACTTTAATAGCTTCACTGGTGTTCGTTCCATTTATTTCTCTCAAAAGTGAACCAAGCTCTTTGCTATTTTGGACACTGTTAAGTAATGTTTCCAGATTTCTGTTATATGCCCGCTACGCATCCTTGCATAATAGCTAATATCTATATCTGTCTGTACTAGACTTAGCTCCAGATTTGCCTTGTACCGATTGGCACCATGTTCCAACCATCGAAGCTTGGGCAGAGTTGGCGATCAACAGGAACTCACGGTGGCAAAAGAAACACCTTTTGATACTTTCGGCAAAAACATAATAGATATGTGTGAATGTCTGAACCTAACGGTTCTAAACGGTCGAACCTTTGGAGACAAGCGGAGAGTTCACGATCCTAAGAGGTGAGGTGACTACTATATAGTTAATGGAAATTGGCATGAAGCAGTTCAAAACTTTCATGTAGACAGTCAAACCTTTTCGGATCATCTTCCTTAAGTGGTAACCTGCTCTTTTAGTAGCACGAGGAAATAACCTGCGACGAACAGCTTCTTCCATGGCTTAAATGGAAGGACCTCAAATCTGTCCAATATAAACAGTGCTGTACTCAAAGCGTATTTCCCCACCAACCATACGATATTGAGCAATTGGAAAAAATTGTTGTGGCAAAAACACTATACAAAAATTTGTGTAAGAGTAAGCAGCAACGAGCTTCTCTACACATCAGATCATACAGGTCCCTCATGCTATTCCATTACTTTACCTGCAAACCATTTCCTGGACAGAAGCATTCAGGATTACGAAGTCGAGATGTCTACCGAAACTTTAAAGATAAGAAGGACCCCGGGATCGATCGCATACCAGCGGAGTTTCTAAAGAACGCTACAACGAACTTTATTAACAGTATCACCAAAACGTACAACCATATTTTCGACGGCTCTCGCAGCAATCGGGTCTACGTCCCGGAGCCGACGCAGTGCAATACACACTGCCCAAGGATTGCGACTCCCTGCATACGGGGAGACAAGTATGTACATTCTTCCTACTATCTTCCATTATATCCTTTATGTTTTCACTTCCTGAGCAAGCAGCAGCGGCCTGCTTGTTCAGACTTCTCCTTCTTTGCGCCGGTGAGGTTGAAAGGAACCGAGGGCGCACAATATATCCATGCGCTGTGTGCGATAAGCGGATCACCAGAGGGGTTTGTTCTGTGCTGTGCTACGCGTGCAACAAGTGGTGCCACCTCCGATGCCCAGGGCTAATCAGCCCGAACGAGCACAACGCGCAGTACAACTGCCCCAAATGTGCCGGTCCGCAACGCGTGCAACAGGGCACCACCCCCACACACACACCACCGCCTACACCTGCCAAAAAAGCGACGGACGTGTGTGGCAGGCCGCTCCGTCTTCGCTCCATTGGGACCTGCAGGCGCTGCAAGGAAAAATACTTGTTTTGCAGTGTTAGCCCTCGGCAGGTGAACGTGCGCTTACAGCTGTGGTTTTGGTAACCAAATGCAGGTGTCCCCGGAATGCAGGTGCGTCTTCTTTTCTTTATCCCGGGAGACGGCTCGATGCCCGGGGGGGTGTGGGTGTTCCCGCTCTCTCCCTGTGTGGTCCGCTTGGCCTCCCGCGCCCCCACGAGCAAGATGTCAGCTTCCACACTTTGACCTTTCATCATTGTTTACATTTGGCCACTAGTGTTGGTAAACGTTAGAAGCACAACGGTGATCCCTTAGCATCAAGCCCTTAGCACCGAGTCACTTCACTACATCCAGTGACTGTGACAGACGCTAATGCTAAGTTGAGTTTTTTAACGCCCCATAAAAGGACGACAAACCCCAAAAAATATATATATATGTGTATATATGTATAATACTGTGGGCAAAAAGTAAGGTGAATTTGTTTGTAAAAATGAAAAATCTTTATTTACTCTTCTAAATCAATTTCATCCCCTTCAAAGTAATCCCCTCCCGATAAAATACACTTATGCCAACGTTTTTTCCAATCCTCGAAACAGCCAAATAGTCCCTTTTCGGTATAGCGTCCGGAGCGCTCCAAGTCATCCACACGTTCTCGACCCTCTTTGAAGTCTTTGTACCACTTATAAACATTTTTTTGTGACATGGTAGAATCACCATAGGCCTTCCGCAACATCCTCAATGTTTCCGCAGCCGAAATTTCATTCCGCAAACAAAATTTGATGGCACTTCTCTGCTCAGACATTGTAAAAATCGAAAACTGCACTCTTGGTCGTTTGGAAAACACAAGCGTAAATATATTACTGATAATGACATTCACATGAAATTTGGCACAGATGTCATCAGCAGTCCTGCCAACTCAAGAAAAAAAGAACTAGCCCGAATTGTTATGCCCCGAAGTTTAAATTGAAAATGTACTTTACTTTTTGCTCACAGTAGTATATATGCGTTGAATAAAATTTTTTAAGAAGTTTTGCGAGTGGGATAAACGGAAGTGTATTAGTTGCAAGGCCAACGGGTACACAAGAACAAGGATGTGATCTACTGCCAACCCCACCGCTCCGGCGGCGCACCCACCAACGGGGCACTGGCGACCGAGTAGGGGCGGTATAACCCCCACCGGTAAAACGCTAAGGAGAAATCCCTGGCCACCGTTGGACGCCCAAGCAAAACGCGAACTTCTCTGAACCCATTGAGATCCCAGCCCAGTAAGATCTCAATTATGGTATACTGGACGCCCCTTTTATGAACTTATACGATTTGGGCTGACAGGGAGTGGTATTCCAGTACTTTAGTAAGCCGAATGACATCGAGCTGAAATGGCTGCTGGGCCAATGTCACACCTGCCCCCGTCCCGTTAAAACCCTGGCAGGCCTCAGGAAACGCTTGCTGTCTGTCGCCAGTAAAATGGGCCGTGCAGGATCAGTTGACCTTGTCCTGACTAGCACCGATCTGGCTCTGAACTCCGGCTCTCATAAGGACCAGGGTCAACCCTCGCGTGGACCTTACTCCATGGAAAGGCACCCACGGGATCATGTCAGGTGACTGCACGATACGGCATGCAATACCGATCCTGAGTTGGGACCAATATCGAAGATGACAGCAAATCTAAAAACAGGGCATCTCCAACCGTTACAACTGGAGAAAACTGTGGAAGAATGGACCCACGAGGGGTTAACAGGCAATGTAGAGGGACATGCTTTCGCTAAGTCCACTAAAATGGGCAGAACGCCACCGTCGGCTATGCAGATTCCTGCTTCAGCCCCACCGAACGTGGAAGGAAGCGTCTTTCTCTTTAGCGCAGCTTATCAAGAAGCAGACACCCCGAAAAGAGGCAGGGAAACAGGGAGCACCCCAACAACACCGAGGAGCACGCCGCCCAAGCGTGCTAAGGAGCATATCTCCTCGCGCAAGCAGATGCGAGAGCTAGGAAAAATTCTAGCTGAGATAATGTTAATGGTGAACGAGAAGAGGCCAGCGGTCCGCCATATCAACATGGATATGAAAAACTCGTTGGCCAAAATGAAAGAAATACAGGAGGCAGTAAGTGGAGAACTGGAGGCCTTGGCAGGAACTTGTCCTAAGTGCAACGGACTGCCAACCCAAGCCGACCCTGCCAAACTTCCTTGCAAAGAGAGTGCGGCTCAGACGACGCCACCACTGCGTAGTCAGATCTCGCCCAAAACACAAGGAAGCAACAAGGAAAGGGCAACCCAAACCTCACCAGTGCAAAACCGGAATAAGAAGGCAAAGGGTCTGCCTATGGGTTCCAGGAAAGAGACCCCAGACAAACCCCAGCCATCCAGTCCGTTACACGGAGGAAAATGAAGAGTGGAAAAAGGTGCGGGGAAGGAGAATCCAATAACGAACTCTCCCCAGAGCCCAGATGCTTTGCTCATCAGTACAAAGGGAGGACTCTTCTACAGCGACGTTCTATCTCTGGTCACACGTCGGCAAGATGATCAACTCAAGGAGGTGAGAGAAAATGTGCGGAAAGGGACGCGAATCAGCGTACGAGACCTAGATGATCTAACCAAACCGGAAGAAATCTGCGAGGCCTTTAAGTCGCAGTTTGGGCTCACGTTGGAAGAGTCCGAAATTAAAAGTCTGCGGCCCTCTTATGCTGGGACACAAGTGGCCATCATAGTGCTGCAGCAAAGCAGCGCCATGAGAGTCCTCGAAAAGGGACGTATAAAGATAGGATGGACGAGTTGCCGCATTACGGAGCAGGATGGCCCACCAAGATGCTGTAAGTGTCTAGAGTTGGGTCATATGTCAAGCAAGTGCAGGAACCAGGTAGACAGGAGCAACTGCTGCATAAATTGTGGCCAGGCAGGGCACAACGCGGCCTCCTGCAAAAACGAGACCAAATGCTTCTTATGCAGTAGCGCATCCAGGCAGGAAACTAACCACAGAGCGGGGAGCAGAAGGTGCCCATCCTGCGTAAGGGCGGACGCAAGGCGGACACAAACCAAGCAAAATGATTCAGTTTATCCAACTAAATCTTAATCACTGCGAGGTTGCACAAGACCTTATGAGACAATGCGCTAGCGACCTAGGATTGAACGTGGCGATCGTGAGAGAACCGTTTCGGGGTAAGCTACAGCGCGACTGGATATGCGACCTCTCCGGAATGTCTGCTATCTGGCCTTGCGCAACTCCTCCGCCCCACCTGTCTTCAACACTGAGGTTCACCCACTTTGTCCGAACCAAGTTGTCTGGCCTTTGGGTATACAGCTGCTACCTACCACCGAGTCTTAGCATAGCCGAATACTGCAGTGTCACTGACGAGCTATCTGCTGACATTAGAGACCACTTTCCGGCCGTTATAGCAGGTGACTTTAATGCCTAGGCTGTGGAATGGGACAGCACCATTACCAACACCAGAGGCCAAGCTCTCCTCGAATCATTCGCGTCTCTGGAGGTTACGTTGCTGAACAGCGGAACACAGCAGACTTTCTGTCTTGATGGGAGAGGCTCGGTCATCGACCTGACATACATCAGCAGCAATCTGGCTAGCTCAACAACGTGCCACGTTGGGCAGCACTACACTGGAAGCGACCACGAAGCCATCCTTTTATCAGTCGGCGAAAGGAATCCACACCCGCCAGCACACCTGCACCTGGGCAAACTGTACCGCACTGAGACACTAAATACTCAGCTTTTTGCATCTGAAATCGACCAGCTGGAGGTGCATGGCTCAGCACAGGAGACGGCCGAACAGCTGATGTGCCAAGCTGTATCTGCATGCGACAGGACCATGTCGCAAAGAAAGATCTTCACGTTACATCAGCGCCCAATGTTCCGGTGGAACGATGAAATAGCTGGAGCGAGGGCAGCTTGCCTAAAAGCTAGGAGGCGTTACCAAAGAGCACGAAGATCCAACAGAGCCAATAGTGGAGAGCTCCAAGTTCGGTTTGGAGACGCAAGGAAAGCGCTCAAAAAAGCAATCCGGTCGAGTAAGCGCGAGTGCTTCCTACAAGTATGCGACTCAGCCGAACAGGACCCCTGGGGAAAAGCCTACATGACGGTGGTAAGACGGCTCCACGCGAACAGGCACACTGCACCGTCTGACGGTGCCATGCTAAGGGAAATAGTGAAGGTACTTTTCCCCCACGGGGACAACATCCTCTACCCACTACCAGCGGTGCTACACTGGGAAGACTCACTGAGTTCCCTGGAGCCAATAACAGCAGCAGAAGTGTTGGAAGTCGCAAAGAGGCTCAAGCCTAACAAGGCCCCTGGCCTGAACGCGGTCCCTAATATAGCCATGAAGCTGGCAATTGCGACATATAATATAACCGCTGGTGTTCCCCAAGGCTCAGTCTTGGGACCGCTTTTATGGAACACAATGTACGACGGTATCCTTAGACTGCCACCTCCGCACAACACGCACATAGTCGGGTTCGCGGATGATGTGGCACTTGTGGTGGTGGCAAAAGAACTTGCAACGGCAGAGATAAGGTGTAACGTGTAATGGCTAGCCAGTGTTGGTCTAGACCTAGCAGCTCATAAGACCGAGGCTGTTCTTATCAGCATCAGAAAGGCGGTGGAGAGAGCAGAAATCCAAGTTGGAGGTGTGAAGATCACATCCAAGAGGGCGATCCGGTACCTTGGAGTCATGCTGGACACGCGACTCAGCTTCGGTGAGCATCTCCAATCGATAAGCGACAAGGCAGGAGCTACAGGGAGGGCATTGGCCAGAATCATGCTCAACACGAGAGGTCCGAAACGGGCGACGGCTGCTCCTTGCGAACGTACTTAAGTCTCCCATCCTGAATGCTGCACCTATCTGGGCGGCAGCCATGGAGATTCCCAGCTGCAGCAAGGGTGTCCGCTCCGCATATAGAATATGCGCTCTGAGAGTTTGCTGTGGTTTTAGAACGGTGTCCGACGACGCTGCTCTCGTCATTGCCGGCATGGTGCCGATAGAGTCACTGGCACTGGAAGCGAAGGCCATAACTGACGCTGCAAAAACTGAGCCAAGAAGAGCATTGACGAAAGAAGAAGCCAGGAATGACAGCATCCTTCGTTGGCAGTCCAGGTGGGATAGGTCTACTAAAGTCCGGTGGACGCATCAATTTATCCCCAACACAAGGGAGTGGATCGAGCGGAAGCACGGTGAAGTCAACTTCTGCCTCACCCAGATGCTCAGTGGACACGGGTGCTTCAGAAGCTACCTGCACAGGTTAGGACACGATACCGCGCCGGAGTGCACTTGGTGTGAAGGAGGCCTGGTCGAGGACGCAGCCCATGTCCTTTTCTGCTGCGGGCGTTTCACAGCCGCACGAGCGCAGATGGAGGCTGTGGTTGGTGTGGCTGCGATGATTGCAAGATCCGAGGTGTGGAATGCAGTGAACTGTTTTGCTGCCCACACTATGGGCGAGCTTCGCAGACTGGAGAGGCAACAAGCGAATACGGTATAAGAAACGCCATTACCCCTGCGAAGCATTGCTTCGCGGCCGTCCCCCAGGGGTGAAGTTCCGTCTTTTTATAACGCTTAATTTTTTTTAAGTTTGTTATGTTAAAATGGAAAAAAAAAACACTTGCAAATAATACACACCACAACACAATAGCACAAAACTTACCCACCCCCATCATACACACACTGACCGCTCACAACACCAGCACACAAGCAACACCTAGTGTGGCCAACCATGTTCAGCCCACCCAAGCCTGCAACACGAAGCAGTTCATCGTCATGCAGTGGAACTGCAACGGGTTAACTAGGAAAATTGTTGAGGTGACCGATTTTATGGCACGTAAGGGGATTACTATAGCGGCGCTGCAAGAAACCAAGCTCACCAGCAGAAGCCCTCTAGTAACTTCATCCAACTACACCCTAGTTCGAGCAGATAGAGGCCGATATAAAGGCAGAGGCCTACTCAATGTTTACATACCCCCTGTCTCTGCCTGCACACCGGGATATAGACCTAGCATACGACATCTGCTGGAAGGAATGCACAGGATAGTTCTGGGCGACTTCAATGACCATAGCCACTCCTGGTTCTCTGAACTCGGGTGCGATGCTCGTGGAGAACAATTCGAGGAGCAGATAGACAGCTCAGACTTCTGCACAATCAACGAAGACCATGCTACGCACATCACTGCCACATGCCGTAACTCCCCCGACCTCGCTATAGTCAGTCCTGCCCTACTCACCAACACAACGTGGCATGCAGATATAGCTCTGAATTCAGACCACATCCCCATCACAGTCAAAGTCACCAAAGATGCTGATTTTATCACCACACAAGTCTGATTGAAAAGGGTTTGAATTCATCACGGAATCCGAGTTTGACAACCTCCCTTCACCGACCAGTGTATGTACTGGTGAAAAGCATTTCAGGGAAACCCTCGTCAAAGCTGGAAAGAGATGCATCCCCTTGGGACGGTTCCCAACACTAAGACCAGGCTTTCCCCCCGAAGCAGCTAAGCTAGCTGACACTCGGGACAATCTCCGAAGAGAAGACCCTGCGAACCCGGAGATAATGCGACTTGGAGAAGAAATCGCCAAACGGGTCAACCAATATCGCAAGGACAAATGGCTCCAACAACTGGATGAAATGGATATGGGCTCGAAAAGGCCCATCGGCCTTTTCCTCGGAGAAGTGACCAAGTGGTGGTGTCATTCGGAGATCGAACTATCGAGCTAATCCCGCAAAATGCGCAGCTGAACTCAACCGCCAATTTGTGGTTCATCCAGACAAAATTGGGAAGAAGAAGGTGCAGAGAAAGCTGCGCAATCTTACGAACGAAGGAGACAGTGCTACCTTTGAAGCGTCAGAAGTGAGCAACGCAATCAAAAATGCCAAATCCTCGAGGGCAATAGGGCCAAATGGCTTGGCGACGATAATGCTCAAGCACATTGGACCAGCGGGGCTTGAATACCTCACGCAGACCCTCAATCTCTGTGTGACCACGCTGGAAATACCAAACATCTGGAAGACGGGTAAAATCGTCCCAGTCCTGAAACCGGGAAAGCCAGCGGAACAAGGATCGTCGTACAGACCGATCACACTCCTTTCACCGGTGATCAAGATTCTTGAGGCCCTCCTGCTCCCTACACTCGAGGATCACCTCCCCCTTGCCAAACACCAACATGGCTTTAGGGAAGGACACAGCACCACCACAGCACTCTGTGAACTGGCAACCACAATAACATCTGGACTAAACAGCAAAAGGCCACACGAAAGATCAATAGTCGTGGCGCTCGACCTATCAAAGGCCTTTGATATGGTCGACCACTTAATCCTGCTGGAAGATCTCCTACACAGCACATTGCGAACAGCACCAAAAGGTGGCTGTCAAATTACCTTTCGGGAAGGCAATCCCATGTTGAATTTTGGGGAGCTATCTCGAACAACGGGAAGCTCAAGCAAGGAGTACCCCAGGGAGGAGTCCACTCACCCCTGTTATTTAACCTATACATCTCCAAACTGCCAACACCACCAGCAGAGGTTAACATAGTGTCCTACGCGGATGATTGCAGTATCATATCATCGGGCAAGGATGTCAAAATCCTAGAGGAACGACTGAACAGCTACCTACCAACCCTGGCTGACTATTTCGCAAGCAGAAATCTAGCCCTGTCTGCCAACAAATCCTCTGCAACACTGCTGACCACGTGGACTAAAGAAGTCAAGCAAAAGCTCGAAATCCACATAAATGGCCAGAGCATACCCACCCTCAACAACCCGAAGATACTTGGGGTGACCTTCGAATTACTTTGTGTCTTCGCGAAGCACGCTGAAGGAGTTGCAAAGAACGCCAGCAAAAACGGGAATAAAGTGCTAAAAGCAATAGCTGGAAGCTGTTGGGGTAAGTAAAAGGAGACGATCGCTACCACCTACAAATCCATCGGTAGATCGCTAATCAGCTATGATGCCCCCATATGGTCACCGTCAATCCGTGGCACGCAGTGGAGGAACCTGCAGACAGTGCAGAATGCAGGCCTCCGTGTGGCAACCTGTTGCCACATGATGTCACATGAAGACCATCTGCACCAAGACACCGAAATACTTCCGGTCAGGCAACATAATAAGCTCCTCACCCAACAGTTTTTTTTAAACTGCCAAAATCCAGCCCACCCAAATCATGATAGCACTAAAGGAGCCATGTGTCGGACAGACAGACCAGTCCGGTTTGACCTAAGAACGCTCTATCCTACGATTGAGCGCTTTCTAGGGCCCAATCCGATGACGCAAGCTGACTGCATAGATGCCAGAAACGCAGCTCACACTTGCATGATCGAAAACTCCATTAGAGAAATGCACGACAATGTCGATCGCGGAGGCAGACCACCGCCCCACCGCCATCGATGCACAGGAGAAAGCACTTCCAAGAACCACCAGATCGACACTTGCAAAGCTCCGATCGGGTAAGAGCAGACAGCTGAACAGCTACCTGGCTCGCATCAACCCGGAGATCACCTTTACACATCTTTTTAACTGTCCTCTCAACCCCACTATTTTAACACCAATAGCACTGTGGCAGTCTCCCATCTCAAATATCGATGGCCTATATCTATTAACCTATCGATATCAAGTAGCATATTGATATCATGACACTTCTGAGAAACCTCGTGCCGGCAGCTTTTCAACCTTTGTAATAATTTATATTATTTACATAAAAGTGATTATTTGGGAACCTTAATCATATCCTTGGGGACTCTTGGGACCAAATCCACACATTGGTGACCTCCAGTCGTTGAGAGCAACACTGCACTTGGACTAAGCAACGCACGCCAAAAATTTTCACAACTGGCGGCTGCAAGTGCACACGCATTGGCACATACTCACACATCCAAGTCACAACCACACTACTAAACGGCACTCGAGGAGTACATTCATCATGACAGAACCAGGCGGATCATCTTCTGGCATCGACGTCAATCAATCGACTCAGATCAACACCGCAATCTGCCAACATCTCTCGAATTCTCGACACGTCTCAAATCCAAAACACGCGGGCTCAACCTAACCTTCAAACGCGTACTGGGCACGAGATATTTCGAGTAAGCATCAAACCACCAGTGTTTTGCAAAGAACAGCCGGACTTATACTTCATCCAAATGGAATCACAGTTCGCTGTATCTGGCATAACCATGGACACCACCAAGTACCATCAAGTCATCTCATCTTTGGAAGCGCAGTACCTCACTCACATTGCAGACATCATCCGAAATCCACCATTGTTCAACAAGTACGAGGCAATCAAAACAGCTCTAATCGCAGAGTATACGGATTCGGACCAACGCAAGCTGAACAAACTCATCCGCTAGATACAGTTGGGCGACCTCAAACCGACGCAACTTTTAAAACGCATGAAAGATTAACAGGTGACAAAATCTCCGACGAGGCACTCAAATCTGTTTGGCTAGAACGTCTACCAGATAATGTTCGGGCAATCATCTCAATTGTTGACGGCGATTTGTTCAAAATGGCACTACAGGCTGACAAAATTATAGAAGTGCAGAGTTACTCAGCAGTTTCCGCAGTTACGCAGACCAACAGCTCTCCACAACAGCTCTCATACAGAAGTCGTTCACGCAGCACACCCAAATCACCTGCTCGCTTCCCGTTTTGCAAATACCGCTATAAATTTGGTGACAAAGCAAAAAAATGCATCGAGCCTTGTGATTTCAAAAAACTCAAGTCGGAAATCTAAAGTTCACTCTGTCAGCGACGGCGGACAGTGTGGGGGCTAACAAGAGTCGTCGATTATTTGTAACAGATAACACAACGAAAATCAGGTATCTCATTGACACAGGTGCTGACTTTTCTATATTACGTCCTACAGATCGAAACGCTCAACCCATGGACAACCTATATGCAGCAAACGGAACACCTATAAAAACATATGGAACAAAAGTTGCTTCAGTAGACTTCGGCCTGCGCAGAAAAATGGACTGGCAATTTATCGTCGCTGACGTCACAAAACCAATCATAAGAGCTGACTTCCTAGACGAAACTGGACTACTTGTCGACGTGCGAAGAAAACTACTCATCGATAGCGCAACAAAACTATCAGCAAGAGGTACCGTGTACAGCATAGAACTGGAGAAGCTACCTACAGTTTCACCCGAAAGCAACGATCGTTTCGAAACGCTCCTACTCGAATACAGCGACCTTACGCAGCCTTGTAAACACTCACCAAAAGATACGAAATCTTCTGTACAACACTATATCTATACGAAAGATCAATCAGTAGTATCAAAAGCTCGACGTTAAAACCCAGAAAAACTCGCGATAGCTAAGCAAGAATTTGACTACATGTTAAAACAAGGAATCTGCAGTCCCAGCAGCAGCCAATGGGCTAGTCCTTTACACATGGCACCTAAGAAAAATGCAAACGAATGGCCATGCGGATATTACAGGCGTCTTAATTTTGTCACGAAGCCAGATAGATATCCCTTACCGCACATTCATGATTTTTCATATAAACTCAATGGCAAGTCAATTTTCACCACTATCGATCTAGAGCGCGCATATCATCAAATCCCAATAGCTCCTGAGCATCGCAGCAAGACAGCGATAGTCACACCATTTGGCCTGTTTGAGTTCAATGTAATGACATGCGGTTTATGCAACGCAAGCCAGACATTCCAACGCTTCATGGACCAAATATTCCGAGACCTAGGCTACGTCATAGTCTACAATGATGATATCTGTATCGCATCGCAGGGCGCTGAACAGCATTATGAGCATGTAAATATTGTCTTCGACAGACTCCGACTCCGAATGTAATTTTGCTCAATCACAGATAGATTTTCTTGGTTACCATATAACCAAAGAAGGCATCACTCCAACGAAAGATCGAGTTCAAGCCATCACAGACTTCAAAAAACATACAGTCGCACACAAACTAAAAAGTTTTTTAGCAATGCTAAACGTATACAAGCGCTCTTTGCCAAACGCCGCCTTCATACAAGGACAGCTGCAAAAGCTAATTAAGGGCAACAAGAAAAATGATAAAATACCGATTTTATGGGATTCTTCAACCAATCAGATGTTCGAGCAGTGCAAAGCAGATTTAGCACACGTCTCAAAACTTGCGCACCCATCAGCAAATGCTAAACTCATCCTTTACGTGGATGCAAGCAATTTCTGTGTGGGAGCCGATTTAAATGAACTGACAAACGGATCGCTCAAGCCTCTCGGTTTTTACTCCAAGCGCATGATTGAGCCCCAAATAAAACAAAGCACTTACGATCGCGAATTGTTAGCAATTTTCCAATCTGTGAAATATTGCTCTCACATGATCGAAGGGAGCAACTGTACAGTATTCACCGACCATAAGCCGCTAACCTTCGCATTTCAGCAGAATCCGGAAAAAACCACGCCTAAGCAAACTCGTCAGCTCAGCTATATTAGCGAATATACGACCGATATCCAACATATCGCAGGCAAAAACAACATCGTTGCGGACACACTTTCACGGATAGAAGCAGTTTTTAATGATGATCAAATCGATTTTGACAAACTGGCACTTCATCAACAAACGGACTCCGAGTTACAGAACCTAATGCAAAATTCTTCTTTACAGCTCAAAGAAATTCAACTCAAGGGCACAGACTCTCCATTATACTGTGATATATCATCAAAACGCATCCGTCCGTACATAACTCACAGTTACCGCAAGCAAGTCTTCAACCCCATACACAACATTTCGCATCCAGGCAAGCGAGCTACAGTAAAGCTCATCACCGAACGGTTCATCTGGAAGGACATTGCTCGAATGGTAAAAAATTGTATCAGATGCCAAAAATCCAATATTGGCAGACATAACAAGGCTGCCCTAACAAAATTCGAAGTCCCAGACAAACGATTCGAACATATTGACATTGATTTAATTGGTCCTCTACCCCCATCAAATAATTGCAGGTACTGTCTAACATGCATCGACCGATTTTCGCGATGGCCAGCCGCTATCCCTATAACAGATATGACAGCAGAAACAGTAGCTAAAGCAATTCTACATGGTTGGATCGCACACTATGGCATGCCGCATATCATCACCACCGATCAAGGCAGACAATTCGAGTCAAAATTATTTGAAGAACTTACTCACTTGACAGGATCAAAACATCTTCGGACAACAGCATATCATCCACAAGCCAACGGCATTGTCGAACGGTTGCACAGAACATTGAAGAGCGCAATTAAATGCCATACCAGCACCAACTGGATGGACAGCCTTCCCATTGTTTTGCTTGGTTTGCGAGCGACGCTTAAAGAAGATCTCAACGCATCTCCCGCAGATATGATATACGGAACAACATTGAAACTTCCAGGAGAATTTTTCGAAAAACCAACAGGCGAGTATATCTAAAGCGATTTCATCAAATCTCTACGCACAACTATGGGTCAGCTGAAACTTGTAGACACTTCACATCACACTGTGACCAAAGTATTCGTGCAGAAGGATGTTAAAAAGTGTTCCCACGTATTCCTGCGAGATGACACAGTCAAGCCACCGCTTAAAGCACCCTATGATGGACCATTTCCAGTCATCAGTCGCAACGACAATAATATCGTAGTCAACATTAATAGCAGACACAGCACAGTATCTATCGATCGTATAAAAGAAGCCTACACCGAAGCCGAAAACACCAATACTGCACAAGCTCTACCTGCAACCAATTATCAAATGGCCGACAACCATCAACAACCCGTCGTGAGAACTCGCAGTGGACGCGAAATCCATCCTCCTAAGAAGTTCGTCCACTTTGCAACTTAGTTGCAAGCATTGGAGGGGGAGTGGATGTGGCAGTCTCCCATCTCAAATATCGATAGCCTATATCTAATAACCTATCGATATCAAGTAGCAAATTGAAATCATGACACTTCTGAGAAACCTCGTGCCGGCAGCTTTTCAACCTTTGTAATAATTTATATTATTTAAATAAATCTTGGGGACTCTTGGGACCAAATCCACAGAGCACTATGGACCCATCCTATCGAAGCAGCTACCTTTCTCGAACTAGACTTGGGTTCCTAATATTCAACATCTACTATATTTTCATTACCTTTCTTCTTTCTTTTCATACTACGTACATACTAGTCGAACCAGCCGTTACAACAACAACCATATTTTCGAACTGGGACTGTCAACGAAATTTACAATGTCGATTAAAAGCTTATACGACAATAATACTACGTCAGTTTGGGATGGCAGCAAGTGCTCGGAGTAGTTTTAAACAAACACTGGAGTCAAACAGGGATGTATTTTGAGCCAGCTATTGTTTGCACTCTGTATTAATGACCTTCATGCAGAGCTACTAGGCGGTGCGGTCATACGTCACACAACATGTAAAGTCCTTATAAAGCGTGATTTTTTAGGAGCTATAGGAAAGTTTTTCAAAAAAAAAACAGGGATGCAAACCCGTTCTGAATCGAACCGGTTTTGAACCGAACCGAACCGCTTATTCCAGCTGGTGAACCGAACCACAAACCGAACCGGCTTCCTTTAAGAATTGCTGAACCGAATCCGAAACCAAAAATAAAAACGGTTCGGTTCGTTTCCCCAAGACAATTTTTCTACATATCGTTCGATGACCTAACGAAAATTTAAGAACGAGTAATTCTGCAAGTCTTCTGTAATTGCCCTCCTATCTCTTAGCATACGTACCATCAATGTACATTCTTTCCTCTAGTGGACAATATTTGGAATTTTCTGTAATACATTCACCTTAATTCAATGCTAACCAGGAGAGTTTTTATACTTTTCTATTCTAATCTTTTCTGGCCGACATTCTCTGTTTTCAAAGATCATTCCTCTAAGATCTTATAGACGAATCCTTTGAATCTGGCACAATAAATTTGCGACATTCTTCTAAGGGTTTTAAAGATATTCAAATGGATTATAGGAATTCAATTTGAAAGTGTGCAAAAGTCACATGATAATAGAAATCATAATGTACCTTTGTGAACCACTGAACCGAACCGGAACCGCGGTTCAGTCAGTTCCAAAAACCGTGTAATTAACCGAACCTGCGGTTCAGAAACTATCTGAACCACTGAACCGAACCAGTAATTATATTAGATTGGTTTGCATCCCTGAAAAAAAACACATAAAATTCAGAA
This sequence comes from Lordiphosa fenestrarum, assembly GCA_035044985.1. Taxonomy (NCBI): domain Eukaryota; kingdom Metazoa; phylum Arthropoda; class Insecta; order Diptera; family Drosophilidae; genus Lordiphosa; species Lordiphosa fenestrarum. The sequence goes on from JAWNNO010004518.1 coordinate 145,153, forward strand.
AAATGCATGAAATATTTATTTGAATCGATAGTACGGTCCATATAATTTAATGTTTGAAGATTATTTCATGCAAATGTTGACCGTGACTGTGCCTCAAATGGTCCATCCGCTTAGTATCTCACGAATAAATGCTTCAGTGTTGTCTTCCAATGCGTCAATTGAAGCGGGCTTGTCTGTATAGACATGAGCTTTAACATAGCCCCACAAAAAATAGTCTAAAATCGTTAAATCGCACGATCTAGGCGGGCAATTGACCGGTCCCGTTCGTGAAATAAAATGTTCTCCGAAGTCGCCTCTCAATAAGTCTATTGTTGCGCGTGCTGTGTGGCATGTGACACCGTCTTGTTGAAACCACATGCCATCTCACGGTAGCGCTCACCATTCACAGTTACGTTACGATTCGCATCATTTTTGAAGAAGTACGGTCCAATGATGCCCCCAGCTCATAAACCGCACCAAACTGTGACTTTTTTTGGATGCATTGGTAGCTCTTGCAATGCTTCTGGCTGATGTTCACTCCAATATCGACAATTCTGCTTATTTACGTACCCATTGCGCCAAAAATGAGCTTCGTCGCTGAACACAATTTTTCGCGCGATGAACTTTCTTAACAGAGCTCGCATTTTGATAATAAAATTCAATAATTTGCAAGCGTTGTTCGTTTGTAAGACGATTCATGGTTAAATTATAGACCAAACTGAAGATGTTTGACAGTGAAACAAAACACGAAACGTGCGTGAGCTGTTTAAACCAGTGTTGCCAAAAAGATAATAGCAAAAAAATCACCCTTTATATGCGGATGATATGGTGCTGGCGGAAACCCCGGGAGAAGTACAACTCATGATAGACAAGACTGCAGACTTCTGTGACAAATCGAGACTCCGAATAAACTGTGTGTGAAATGCAAAAACCCTAGATGCTTAAGGGCGAACAATTGAGGTTGTACAGGAGTATAAATTCCTAGGTGTGACTCTCACTCAAAATATGGATGTGGAAAGGCACCTCATCATCAAACGCAAAGAAGCCACAAGGGCAATAAACAGTACATGGAAATCTTTTCACGGAAACATCAAATAAAAGCAATCGCCAACATCGGGTACTATTATGTTTCATGTGTTAGAGGTATGGGGGATAAAGATTAAGAGGAAGTTGAAAACCTAGGTCGCATGTTTTTGAAAAAAATATTCAAACTCCCGCAGAACACGCCCAACTACGCTCTGCACTTAGAAACCGGCCTACCCACTCTTCATCACTCTACACTCAGCAAGCATTTTAAATATATAACATAAATAATGCAGCTTCCAGATCAAAGACTTTCAAAGATTATAGCAAAGTACCTCCTCGCGGGAAAGTAACATTGCTTTGCGGTATGGCAATCGCAACATCGACGAAATGGAAAACTGGCGAATATCACACAAGACAGTTTTTTCAAATATGGATGCGCAACATAGAGTCCTATGCGAGATTATGGCCCGGAGCAGTGATGTTAGGCTCATATATAAAAAATTGGACTTCAATCTGGGTGAAAATAGTTACTTCAGCGACAACTTAGAGTCCAACACAATAAGCATCATTCTTAAGGCTAGATGCAAGATGCTACAACTGGGCTATAAGCCCCACATTAGTGATGATCCCAGCACCCTTTGCAATTTAGGCGCACGAGAAGACGTGCTGCACTTTATTGCTGTATGCCTGAAATAAAAAGAGATTCGGTTTCGCTACTTCGGTACATATACCCTGACAGCAGTATCAGCTGTCAATCTGCTGAATGGCTCAAGCTGGTCGTTGCTTGGTTCATATATAAGCGAAATTCTTAATAACAGGAGATTTTTAAACTTTGTAATGTGCAGAGTGCTGTGTTGAAATGTACTGCTGTCTCTTTGTACTCTTGTTTGCTTTAACACATCGAATGTAAGGCTGGATTTCGAGATGTGCACCTCTAGCTATGCTCTTGCTAGCTCGCCGGATTGTCGGGGTTCTTTTCTTCTTTCCATAATGCCATACGCAAACATTCTCATAATATTTTATATAAATAATATAAATATAATAATATAAATATAAAGTTCAAAAGCAACCTACTAGTACTTATAATAAAATATAACAAAAGCTAAGGAGGTGAATATTTAAAGCTCCCGACGGATACTAGTGTCATATTCCAAAGAAAGTGGGGGGAAATCTGATGACCTTGATCTGATGGCCGATGCCATATAAGAAATAATATATGGACCCTAAAACAAGCTCAACACCGGCTTACGTGCCGCTTGACCTCGTCATGCCTTACTCTGGACGAACAATGAAAATGAATTTAGAACCTTATTTAATTTTTAATTAACTTCAAGAAAAAGGTTATATTCGATTCCATATAACTCATGTTTCATAGAGTATAAACAAGGATTTAAGTGGATATAATTCCACATTGGTTTTTAAAATATAAGAAAATTTACAATTTAAATGAATTATTAATATAAAAAAAATATAAGGTGCAAATTTGGATTACAGGCAGAGTTCCAAAATCAAACGGTCGACATAATCCAATTACTTCTTTGTTTTCATAATTGTCACATGTATGAAAATTCAAACTGTTGAGGTGGGAGTTAAAAGAAATTATAAGCATACACATGTTTTCAGACACAACTTAATTTCAAATTCCATTTTTTTGTCCATACCCGATATCCGATCTTGATCAAATGACCTAAATTAGGCTTATGTTTTAAATAAGAAAACTAATTATGACACTAACTTTTAAATTACTCATGTTTCATATTAAACAGTTTTGGAGCCCTTGTCGGATTCATTAAATCAAAGCAGCAATACAGTTGGTGAAGCATTAGCCAAATAGAAGTGTTAGGGAGAAATTCAAGCGAACTTCATTATGACGAGACTGACCGTGAAATTTAACGATAATGATCTTCTGGGCATTGAACTTGAATTCGGAACCGCTGGTATACAAACGCCAAAGAACCAAATGCATTGGTAGAGTTTTTCTGAGTGCGCTACACTGGGTGATCGAGCATATCAATTATACGGTACGGGAACCACTTGATTGGAGGAAAGTTAATGTTAAAATAAACAGGTCAAAAGGGTCGTACTCCACTATAATTTGGTCATAGGTAAATTAGTTATATAAGCTCTTCGACCGATCCGGACACAATTCGCTATCTTAAGCCGCCATAATTTTCTTCCTAAGCTTCCTGCCGAAAGGTCGATTTTGATCGGAATACACGATCAGATTAAATGATGCTTAGAACTGTGTCATCCGATTCGGTGATGCTTGGTATATTTAACCCATGAAGGCGAAGAGCTTTCCTTTCATAGAGAGAGAAACAAGGTTTCACCTGTTGGCTGTCTCTTTCTGATCTTTAGCCCAGATATAGTCGATAGTGGGTGGCGCCAGAACATAACTGGATAATCGTATGATCTTAGACCACTGCCACGTTGCATTAAGCGAAAGCTTGTTTCATCTTTTTGAGCTTTTTGCTTTAGACTTAATCCATATCGTAGAGCGACTTGATTTTGTTTTGTTGAGTTTGTTTACATATTTGTAATAAAACTGGCCATTACAACTTAAGCTATTATAAATAAAACGAGAAAGCTAAGCTAACTTTGTCTGTGGCGAAGTTCTTATACCCTTGCAAGTGCTCGCTTAAATATTTTCAAAAAATACTCTTTTTCCCATTTTCTGACCGATTGTTCGTATGGAAGCTATTTGATATAGTCATCCGATTTGGCCAAAAATTTGTAAAATTATGTGAAAGCATGTAAAACAAACAAATACAAATTTGCAGGATGCTACCATTAAAAACAAAAAAGGTTTTCTAACAAAGACTGTTTTTATACTCTGTACCAAAGGTACATAGAGTATTATAAGTTTGTGCAACAGTATGTAACATCCAGAAGGAAGCATCTCCGACCCCATAAAGTATATATATTCTTGATCAGCATCAACAGCCGAATCGATATAGCCATGTCCGTCTGTCCGTCTGTCTGTCTGTCCGTCTGTCTGTCGGTATGAACGCACAGATCTCAGAAATGGTAAGAGATAGAGGTTTGACATGTATGGGACATATGTTTCTTATGTCTGCAGGCAGATCAAGTTTATTTTCAATTTTGGCCACCAGACAGACAGACAGACGGACGAACAAAGCTCAATCGACGCAGCTTGTCACCCTGATCAAGAATATATATAGTTTATGGGGTCGGAAATGAATATTTCTATACGTTGCAAACTTCTGGGCAAAATTATAATACCCTTTGCAAGGGTATAACAATTAATATGTAAACATGTAAAACACACACAAGAATGGCGAACGGCACTGCCAAGCTAAACAATTTTGAAATAAATACTACTACTATTACTAGTTGTAAATTAAGTATAACAACAAAAAATTTGTAGACTGGTAACACTAATATACAAATTGATAAAAATTTCGCGATCCCGGACATTTGGCGGTAATTTCATATGTAAAACCGTCCGCTGATTCCAAAAATCAGGTCCAATAATTTTTTTGGCGGAGCCGTTTTCGAGAAATCGCGAAAAAGCTAGTTTTTTCATTGTTATAAAAGGTACCTTGTGAGGAGGTGATTCTACCACCTCCCACAATTTCTTAATATTTCCTTTAGATTTAAGTTGAAGACCCAAATGAAGTATCCTCATTTTAGACTGCTATTAGATTTAAGTTGATGATTTTATTTGGCCAAACCCCATAAACATAGTTTAATTTGAATAACACGCGTGAGCGCCCCATGGGCCATCCCTAACAGCCACAAGCACGATCAATTCACGGGCCATCACTATCAGAGGGACAACAACAAAACCGAACGGCAGCCGCAAGAGTCAGGCAGAGCCCACCCCCCATTGGTCAGCAGCAAACGCACGTACTCAGCAGAGAGCAGAGCGCGCGACCCAGGAGCAGTTCTCTTCCCTTCCCCCTCTTTGTCATCATTAGATCAGCAGAGGAGAGAGCGAGCGGCGCAGCAGAGTTTGGTACGCGCCAAAGTGCAGGCGCAAATGCGTACACACACACATATGCATACGAATTGCGCAGCAGACTTTGGCACGCGTCAAAGCGCGGGCGCAAATTCAGCCACCCCGGCATACAAGAGAAAGCGAGACAGAAAGAGCAGCGACCACAAAGCTGCAGGCTCTGGAGGCAGCGATCAAGGCAGCGGTAGGTCGTGGCTGGAATTTTGGTGGCCGCCGCGAACAGTCAGTTTTTGGCAGCCTAAAGTTAACCACGTACAAGTGCCCAGTGTCGGGAAGAGTTTGAAAAGAAAACGCCCGCAGGAGATACCGCGCCCCCGCCCTGAGACTGACAAAGACAAGGGCAAGGATAACAGGACAACAAGCCGACAACGTATCTGGGTGTCCAGAACTAAAACTTGTATCCAACAAGGATTTAGGGTAAGCTAGCCGAGAGGGCTTGATTCAAAATCGAATAGGGACGAAGATCGGTGCGGTTAGGGCTAAACATCCATAGAAAATAAATAAATGAAAAATTATAACGTTTCAAGAAAATCGGCCCGAGTGTTTTCTTAGGAGCGTTTGTGTGTGTGTGTGTGAGTTTCTTCCCATTTTTGGCCAAGCCTACGGGTGACTGCCAATTACCTAAAGGGGTTGGTCTAGTCATCGGGGATCGACTATTCCAACTCTGGCTGGGAATAGGAACGATAGTGGTTGACGTCTTGGGTTTTCCGCGGCAACCTTCGTTTCTATTTTACAGCATCTGGTGATCTGGTCGGATACCTAAAGCGGTGTGGCTAACCGGAGGGGCCAAGAGATACCTACGTGCCCTTCCCCCCCCCCCCCCCCCCCCTTTTTTTTTCTAAATCTTGGCCAAGTCCACGAGCGGTGACCGGTCACTCGAGTGAGTCGGTATAGTCATCCCAAATCCGTTCCGAGCGTCTCTGCGGGTCGGGGATCGACTATTCCAACTCTGGCTAGGAATAAAAACGATAGTGGTTGACGTCTCGGGCTTTCCGCGGCAACCTATCCTTTCTGTTTCGAAGCACACTTGACCTCGGCTGCAGCCCGTTGGTGTAAATAGCCAGGTGGACAAAGACTTCGAGACGTGTTTTGAACGCTAATCTGCACGGTCTGGGAGTGTCTGTCGACCTGGGCATCGGCGCCAAGGGTGGAAAAAGGGTGCTCCGAGGGGTATATATTTATCTTCAGAGAGGGGATTTTCCCCGCTCAACCCTCTCAAGAGTCCTTGCACTTAGAAATATTCTGTAAGTGGCCCTGGGCGTGACTCAGTTATACCCCAGCCTTAGAAAGCTTCCTTACAGTGGCGCCCGAGCAGGGACTCTTGGATTTTTCAAAGGTTTCCATCTTTCGTGGCCTAAAGAACCACAAGTAATGTATATATATACCCCCTCCCCCTCCAATATACACACGACCACACACAATACGTTTATGTTTTAGTCCGAGCATGCTGGAAATTTCATGATTTTGTTTAGAGGTGCGAGATTTTTACGAATTCCACTTACACCTGCATAAGTAGAAAATACTTCATAAATTTCAAAATTTTCGCTGGCACGTGCAAAACGCTTTAAGAACCTCACTTATGCGTGTAAAATTTTCATGAATTGTGAGCATCCGACCATTTTTCTTCAAAGATTTCGCAATTTGCTTGCACGTGTAAAAGATTTCCAAACCTTTCGTACACACGTGTAAATTTTTTTTTCTCGGCCAAAACATTTTTGTTGAAAAAAATAACAAAGGGGAGAATCATAAAAGTACAGTTGTCCGCAGCCGCCACTAAGTCATAGCGCCGTTAACTCAGAACGAGGAGTTGTAGCTGAAAAACAAGTACCAGAAACTGTCCGCAATCGTGTTCTTCCCTCCCACACATGGAATCGAGTCCAACTTTCGTAATAAGCAAGTCGTAGGGGTTTTACTACTAATCTTTGCCAGGGGGAGAAAGAGAGACCATAAAGAAGTTTCTGGTCGACCACGAGGATCTTCACGAGTGAGAGCGGGACGGCAGAAGTGGGCTAAGCATTTCTCTGTGAGAGACAGGGAGAGAGAAATTTGGTGGCTTCGCTGCCACTACTTCATTGGATACCGCCATCGACTGCGCTGCTGTGGTCCACTTTGCTGCCGACATCTACAGCGCTTCCTCGGCCGAACCCTATTTAAGCGAGAGCTATACTGCGCTACTGGACAGTTAGTGATCGAGAATCAACCGAACTACATCGAAGAAAACAGCAAATATTTACCCTCGGGAAATAATTTCGTCCTTAGACAGGAAACAAGTATCCGCGTTTTGATAATATTTTAAAATCGATTAGTCCTCGCCAACGTCTCCCTGTTTTCCGGTACACCTTGAACATTTTTCTACGGTTTTACGTGACAAGTATACGGTTATCGAGAGCCAAGCGCGCATCCTTAATCCAAATTTAGAAAGCCGCTCACCACTCAACTGGTATTCATTTACAAAATGGGTGTTCGGTGGATATCCTTTAGACGTAAGGACGAGCTACAGGACCTCGCGAAAGAATTTGGATTGGGCACTACTGGATCGGTAGAAGAATTGCGTAGCCGAACTACTGCTTTCATCACTAGGGCTGAGCACTCTGAGGCAGTCATCCGGAAGATCCGGAGGCACCAACCTCAAAGGATGTTCGCTCTCTGGCTGCCTCTCCCCAACCCGAATCGGGGGAAAGAAAGTTGAGTACCAGTTCCAACCATCAGCTAACGGTACATGCAGCCGATTTTATCCCTAATTCCGGCATGATGTCTCAGCTTAAGGGAAGCGAAGTTAAAGTGGTTGTACCCGGTGACCAGCGAGCAGAAAAGGAAGAGGTTTTGGGGCATATTTTTCGATGGTCAATCCAGCAAGGGACTTTCATGCCGCTGCTCGTACTGCCAACAATTCTGGACGAAATCATCCTGGGAATTGATTTCCTATGTGGAGTCCAAGCGAGTCTGCAGTGTGGTAAGGCGTGCTTACAACTGGCCAGCCGGCAGATGAGACGAGCTACCCCTTCCCAGACTTCTTCATCGTCCGAGGCCAACAGAACGGATCGGAATCTTGCTAATCCTGGCGACTTCGTTGAGACCGCTCACGTTAGCCAACCGTCCGTGACATCGTCCGTGATCCCCAGAAACGAGCAAAATCCTGCTAATCCTGGCGACTTCGTAGAGACCGCCCAGGTTAGCCAACCTTCAGTGACATCACCCTTGACCACCAGATACGACAGGAATCCTGTTAATCCTGGCGACTTCGTAGAGACCGCCCAGGTTAGCCACATTTCATTCCCGCTGACAGTTAACCGTCGGAAGACCAGAAAATCTGTGACATTCGCACCCAAAGGCAAAGAGGTAGAGGAATTGAAGGCAAGTGATAGTCCTCTCGTTTCAAGCGTACCGACACTAGCTATCGTCCCCAAGACTGGCCCGCAGAAGCTACCGCGTCCCGTCTTGGAACCACTCGCTGATGCCGCCATCGCTCGTAAGAAGAACCCATTCCGGAAATCCCCTAGGCCGGCTCGAACAATGGAAGACAACGATAGCCCTGCTTGTCATAAAGCAACGACACAGATGGCAAAGACCAAGGACAACAGCAAGGAAGTCTATATCACTTTAGCAACGATCAGTAGTCACCCGTCGCAGGAAGATATGACAGAAACTAGCGCGCCCGCACCATCCGAGCCATATGAAACCCCCTTGGAACCTTGGGTGAATGAGTTCTTGGAACAGGAGTTGTCGCAGTTCGAAAACTTGACTGGCGTCTCTCACATCGCAGAGCACACGATTGTCATGCGGGACGACAAACCGATCAAGCAACACTACTACCCGAAAAACCCGGCGATGCAAATGATCATTAATGATCAGGTAGATGAACTCCTACGTGACGATCGAATTGAACCATCAAAAAGCCCACACAGCGCACCCATAGTTTTGGTGGGTAAAAAGACTGGAGACACCCGCATGTGCGTGGACTTTAGAGATCTCAACGCTCACTCTGTGCCTGACGCATACCCTTTGCCTCGGATCAACCATATCCTGGAGCGTCTGCGAAACGCACGCTATATATCGACGTTGGACCTGAAGAGTGGGTATTGGCAGATCCCAGTAGCCAAGAGCAGCCGGGAATACACTGCTTTCACTGTACCCGGAAGAGGACTCTTCCAGTGGAAGGTTATGCCGTTTGGGTTGCATTCCGCACCCGCAACATTCCAACGTGCTCTCGACAGTGTAATTGGCCCGGATATGGAACCACACGCCTTCGCCTACTTGGCCGATATTATTGTCATTGGAGCCACGTTGGAAGAGCATGTCCAGAACTTACGCGAAGTTTTCCGACGTCTGCGAGAGGCTAACCTTAAACTCAATCGGGCAAAATGTAGTTTCTTTCGCAGGAGTCTGGTGTACCTGGGGCATGTGATCAGCGAGGCCGGAATCCACAGTGACCCGTACAAGATAACAGCCATATGAAAGCTGCGACCCCCAACCACAAGCAAAGAGTTGCGACGCTCATCAAGGCCGAGGAGAACTACTCCGCCACAGAAAAGGAGTGCCTAGCCATCGTCTGGGCGAAGCGAAAACTTCGTTGTTACCTGGAGGGCTACCGTTTTGATGTTATCACTGACCACCTCGCCTTAAATGGTTAAATTCTATTGATAACCCAACAGGTCGTATCGCTAGGTGGGAGTTGGAGCTCCAGCAGTTCCAATTTGATGTGCATTACCGGCGTGGCAGTCAAAACATCGTCGCTGACGCTCTATCTCGTCAACCTTTGGACGCATTGCAACGCATACAGGAGGAGCAGACAAAATGCCCATGGTTACGTAAGATGGTGAAACAGGTCCAGGAGCAACCCGGAAACTTCCCAGACTACAACTATGAGAATGGTCAACTGTACCGTCACGTAGGACACCGGCCCGAAGAGGAAGACTACATCCCTTGGAAGCTATGCGTGGCAAGTGAGCATCGACAAAGGGTACTGGAAGAGTGCCATGACCATCCAACGGCCGGACATCTTGGGATTAGGAAGACCACGAATCGGGTAACCATGAGGTACTACTGGCCCGGCTTTTACAGAGATGTCGCACGACACGTCCGTAAGTGCACGCTTTGCCAATAATTCAAGGTGAGTCAGCAGAAACCCACGGGACAGATGTTTACACGACAGGTGGACGGCCCATTTGACACCCTTTGTGCGGACTTTGTGCGGACTTTGTTGGCCCGCTCCCACGTTCCAAAAGCGGGAACACCATTCTCTTAGTGTTCTTCGACTTGTTCACAAAGTGGGTAAAACTGGTACCCCTTCGGAAGGCCAACACGGCGCAATTGGAGAAAGCATTTCGTGAGCGCATCCTCAGCCGTTTCGGAGTACACCGGAGATTTGTATCTATTATTGAATACTCTTATTAAATACACTTAAGTTATAATTAATCTCTCAAATTGTAAACCGCACCCCGAACCACCATCCGATCCGACTGACAGTACGAGCCCGCGCAACCCCGAGAGTACATCTGATCAACAAGACCCCAGACTCAACCGGATTCGGCTAGGTCGCATTGCTGAAGGGCACGGGGATGCTGCTTCCCGATACGGGAAGTCCCCGTATGTGGATATGAAACCGACGATGCTTCTGAGGGGACTGAGGAACTCAATGTTCCGTCGGAGGTAGCTGAGGCAGAATCCACCGACGACTCGGACTCCGACGAATCCGATGTTGCCCCAGATGGCCGTTTTGGTACAAATGGCATCCGGGCACCCCTGCGTTGGGAGATCGAGCAATTGAATAACGATCTCCCTGGCTTACCGCTCCGTGGCCCATTGGATAGCGAGGAGGGATCCACCGTCATTTCCCTTAGCTCCGCAGAAAACAGCCGTTATGACTGGCTATCGTCATCGGCGCCTTCCTCCCCGACACCCTCCGACACGATACCCATATCACCACAACATTCGTCACCCACTGGCTCTCGATCTCCGCCCATCAACCTAGAGCCCCTGGTACGCACCCTGGGAACCACTTTGGATGGGTTCTTTCATGGACCACCGCCACCAGCGTACGGCTCGTGGGATACCGATGGAGCGTCAGGATCCAGACAGGTATCCATAGAGAACAGCGGAAGGCGTAATGAAGAGAACCGCAACCGTGTGCTGGCCAACCTTGGAGGTGGAGGAGTGGTGTCCACCCACCTCGTAGCCCGACACCTCGAAACCCACTTGCCAAATACCGGGAGTATCCCCCGGTCACCGCCTCCGGCGTATGGATCATGGCTTGAAGAAGAGGGCGTGGTGGAGGTACGGCAGGTGCATGATGAGTCGTACTCCGACATCAGCGTAGCAGAGGAAGAAGCAGCTCCTGGCGACTTCGTAGAGACCGCCCAGGATAACTAACCGTCCGTGACATCGTCTGAGGCCAACAGAAGCTAGTGGAACCCTGCTAATCCTGGCGACTTCGTAGAGACCGCCCAGGTTAGCCAATCTTCCAAGACATCGTCCGTGCCCAATAGAAGCAAACGAAACCCTGCTAATCCTGGCGACTTCGTAGAGACCGCCCAGGTTAGCCACACTTTGGTCCCGTTGACAGTGAACCTTCGGAAGACCAGAAAATCCGAGACACTCGCACCCAAAGGCAAAGAGGTAGAGGATTTGAAGGCAAGCAATGATCCTTTTGTGTCAGGTGTACCTACACTAGCCATCGTTTCCAAGACAGGCACGCAGGAGCTACCGCGTCCCGTCTTAGAACCGCTCGCTGATGCCGCCATCGCTCGTAAGAAGAACCCATTCCACTTATGATCTTCATATTTGGTTAGATTTAAAACCAAGGCCATCGACTCATAAGATTTTTTTAGATTAACACCGTGCGCCAATGGAATAGAGGGCTTATTGTTTCCTTGATGCAATAGTACAGCTTTCAGGCTTAACTTACTGCTATCAATAAAACGCCGCCAATCACAAGGATCATACTGCTCTCCAAATTCTTTGAATAATCCATGGATATTGTGGCAATAGCAGACACCTCCATTTTTTGTGTAGAACTTCGAAAATTGCAGATGTCGGTCTCTGTAAAAAGTACATTTTACATCGGATGTCAACATTTTTCTTTCCCGCAAGCGTGATGCCAATATTTCTGATTTTTCCTTTCACAGATCTAGATCTCTTATTAAGTCGTTAAGTGCGGACTGTGTGAAGAGGAGTGGAGTAATATTAACTTCCGCATCACTCATGCTAGATTCTGTTGATGAACTAGGATTGTTGAGCTCATGGTGCTTTCTTGGACAAACAGGTCGTACTAGCGAAGGTATATGTGGAACTGGTTTTGTGAAAGAATCCACTTGGGGATATATGACATTTCGAAAACGTCCACGTAATTTTATTGTTGTCAAGCAGAAATAGCAATCTGTAACGTGGTATTTTGCCTCTCTCCAAACTGCCGGTACATCAAAAGCCAGGTAGCGCCTATGATACCAAAATATTAAATAACGAGTTGTAGTGCGCTTGTAATTTACATATCTGGTTTAAATAATCCGCCAAAAAGTAGATATCGATTTGCACTGGTCGGAGATCTTGTCCTATATCGCACAAATAATGGTATTAGGCCGGCCTGGTGGAAACCCTAGGTAGCTGTCAATCTGACAAGTGAGACCAATAATGGGAAAAGATGATGATGCAGTTGTCAGAGCCGATTTCCTACCAATTCCGCCTGGCCTGAGTCGTTCTTTTCCCCTCACGTTACCATCGAGTCAAGTTGTACGCGCTAAGCTCGAAACCAAAAATTTATTTTGCCTCCAGAAAAGCTACTGCAGCTAAGTTATTTTGAACTGCTGCTTTTAATGTGAGTGCAAACAATAGCTAATGATAGCAATTGAGTGATTGTGCTTCTTTTCAATTAGTGGGAGCTAACCAAAAATTAACCCTAAAACGGAGGAACACTCCGTCTGCATCGTGCAAGAAATCCGGCCAACATCGAAAAGTGGGAAAAGTTACTTACTCCCCCCTAAAGGTGCCAGTCCCTCATGGGTAATAAAAAACTTTTTGTGCTTCTCTTTGCATCTTGTTACAATAGACAAATTTCTTCTCTTTAGGAATTGGCACCCAGATCCATAGCTAAAAAGCTCGTTGGTGGCTTCAGTGCCTAAAGAGAGTTGGAATAGATCAGCTGTCGCTGCTCCCAACGAATGTTCCAGGCAAATTTTGAAGGCAGAGCGAGAAGCCAGCAAAGAAAGCTACATTCATCCCACCCAAACGCAAACCAGCTGCTGAAAGTTTAGCTCGTGTCTCCGTCGCTGCCTGAGCAATTGTTTACTTTCGCCCAAGTCAGGCCAGCCCAGAGACCAGTGTCCCTAAAAGTACACCAGGGCGATCTCGCAGAAAGCCAAGGGAAAATCAGCAACGGCTGCTAGAAAAATTGTGGTTTTTGTGTGATTAAAGTGAGCCAACAGCAAGTGTGAGGTTATGTTGCACCCAACTCCCTGATTTCCATTAACGTTGCCTGAACCAACTAGGGTCAATGAAACCCTTTAAGCCAACAAACTAGTGCAGATCATAGGTGATCAGTGAGATGCTTTGGGTTCACGTAAATTTCTAAACGCAAATGTAAACAAAAATCATTTAAGTGGAGCTAAAAAGAAACACAAGCTTTCCCCCCCCCCCCCCCCCCCCGAAAAAGCTCGTTTTTCTCTCACGTTGTGGTGCAACAGAACATGTGTTAAGTAAAAGCTAATCCGCTCTTGCTGTATATCATTCTAAAATCCAATTTAAAAACCAGCAACAACACTCCAACCGAAAGATCTTTCAGCGTGGGAATTGTGCGGTAAGTGAAAAACCAAAAAGGGCCTTCTCACCTTCTGTGAAAAAGCTTTTGTGATTGCGGAGACTTAGCCACAGTTCTTTTGGCACTTTGGTACGACTTAACCTTAGCCAAAGCTCGGCTAGAAAATTGTAAACAACTCGGGCCAATGAAAGCTTTAGGAGTTTGTTCCAGCAACCTACACTATACAACAAAAGAATAGTACTGTCGCACATATGGTACAAGAAAAAAATTATTTTTTTTAATATTTGAAGATGTGCTATGTAAATTTAAATTAATTACTACAAACTTGATCTAAACTTATCCTATCATATTCTATATCTTATATATATATCATATCCTATATATATCATGCATATATTTATATAAATATTCTGGGGTTTCAGCTACATAATCTTACACTTGCTTAGGTTACATTTTTGATTAATTTTTTTTTGTTAAGGATTCTAAAAGTTAAAGTTGGATAAATGACTTAATAATTTCTTTTGTTGCAAGTAAACTTTCAAAATTAATTTCTTTATTTTCCTTGAGTAATAAACGAAGTCTATGAAGTTGTATAAATAAAACCATAGTTTAGTATGGCCTAGGTTAAATTAAATTAAATTAAAATATTATTAAATTCTATTTTTGTTAATTTTTGGGTTAGCCAAATTCATTATGAAGTCTACTGAACTTAGGAATAAATAATTTGTTTTGAATATGACTTGCTAAGTTGATTCTTTTTGGGAGCCATGCATCGTTTAAAGGGAGAAATGTGGAGTTATACTTAAAGCTTGAAACATTTTTTTGGGATCACCGGTTAAACTTAACCATAGGAACATGGTGATCACGGTAGGGTGGGCACCAGCTGCAGCAACAACACCAGCGCAGCACCTGAAGCATAGGCTGCCACCCAGATCTTGCGCAGCCAGTGCATAGAGATAGTTCTCCTGCTCTTTCTATTCCCCTCTTTTCGTCTCCTGTCTATCTTACCCCTCTGTGTTGATCGAATCTAAGGAAAAGCCGCACGCGATTTATTAATAAGAGTGAAGTATTGAAAAGCGAGCAAGTGGCTACGAAAAAACCTATAGTGAACCCATTCCCACTACCGAACATAATAGCCGGAACCAGCGCGTGCACCTCCAAGTATGCTACACTTCCATCAGCTCGATTGCCTGTCCCGATGCAACATTCAGTTGCACGTTGCATGCTACATCTTATTTGGCGCCCAACGTGGGGCCAGAACCGGCCTGCCCCGATGAAAAAAATGAAATATAAATTTAAATTGGTCATACCATCTGACCCTCATTTCCTTAGGTACGATCATTTTTCTCCTGTCTGTATTTCTTACTGTTGCCTTGACATAGCTAATGAGAGAGTACTGTGGACTGTGTATGCTATCAATAGTAGTCACGGCCTGGTACCAGCTAAAACATTAGCTGCTGTCCTGTGGACTTGCTGGACGTGGTCAAAATATCTTAGTTAGATATGCCTCTGCAGCCACATGTAACTTTAAATCTAAATCTATAAGGAATTGTACATTAATTGACGTCAGTAATTGGGTTTTAGTGGTCAATAAGCCGCAACCATCCCGTCAATCAGTTTTGCAATTCCCCTCTACCTTCTTCTTTCTGTATGAGTGTTGACAAACTAGTAGTATTTGAGTTTGGATCTGGATTTGTGGACCGCTCTACAATCTTCCCTTCAAATACTCTTGTTAGTCATGGCTCCTCTTCCGACAATTAATTTACATGGGCTTACCTCATCTTAGCGTACTTTGTTGCCCAACTATTATCTGCCCAAGGTAAATTATTTCAGGAAAGTGGATACACTCTATCAGATCTATTATATTTATTCAGATGGCTTTTGACGTGCTCACAAATAGAAAAGATTGTTTTTTTTGTTGCCTTTTGCCTAAAAATCTTTGAAATTTTCGGGTTCATCATTTAGAACTCTGCCTATAGCGGATAATGTGACCATGCTGAGGCTGAGGCTGGACGAGGGTAATAACGTAGTTTTTAACTACCACCCGCCGCCCCTTCCCAGGACGTTTACAAAATTTCCTTTAAATCTAAATGTCTATTTTTCTGTTTCCTATATTCTTGCAAAATTGCTGAGGCTAAGGCTGGACGAGGGAATTAATGTGGTTGTAAACTACTACCTGCCGCCTTTATTCAGTAAAATTACTAACTCTCTATAACTCTATCCTTCTATTTTTCTGTTTCTCTATGCATAACTAATATTTAGTCATCACAAATTCTGCTGACGATCGCATGGCTCCCAAATTTATTATGAGATTTTGAGTTTACATTCTATTTTTTTCGTTTTGGTATAGTATTTAGTCATTCACTAAATTTTTTTAAATATTCATAGAACTTATAGTCTTTAAAAATAAAATAATCATAGGTTTAATTTATGAAAAATGGTTATATCGCACAGTACCGAGAATTTGACTGAAATACATGAAACTGAGAAGCACTGCTGCATTTGCACGGAAATAATTGTTTATCAAGCTCAATTATTATCAACGAGCTGTGGTCATCATTTCCATAGAGCTTGCTTTAGTAGTAGAATAGGAAGAAAGAAATCGTGCCCTGTCTGTAGGCAGTCGTTGGAAAATTTGACTTCAGCCTCAAGCGAAGACTTCACATACCAACAACCTCCAAGGGCCGAAACCCTTCAATTCCGCATTCACTTTACAACCACAGCAAGAACAAAACGCGCAGGAGCGAAATTCAGACAAACATGACCAACCCAAAGGATTTAGTACAGACGAAACTTCCAACAAAGCAATTTTGCTAAAGGATATAGCTCAAAGTTGGCCCCCGCTTTTATTAAAGCTAGAGTAAAAAAAGAAAAGTAGGAAACTGCAACTATGATTTGGAGGATTTGCAAGGTCGCTATATCGGAAAATATCACGCAAAGGACCTTAAGCAATAAGGTTGGTCCAAGCGCGAATCCCTCTTGGTTGTTTCCCACCCCCAAGCGTGATTTTGGCGGGGGGGAATTGTAGTGCGCTTGTAATTTACATATCTGGTTCAAATAATCCGCCAAAAAGTAGATATCGATTTGCACTGGTCGGAGATCTTGTCCTATATCGCACAAATAATGGTATTAGGCCGGCCTGGTGGAAACCCTAGGTAGCTGTCAATCTGACAAGTGAGACCAATAATGGGAAAAGACGATGATGCAGTTGTCAGAGCCGATTTCCTACCATTTCCGCCTGGCCTGAGTCGTTCTTTTTCCCCTCACGTTACCATCGAGTCAAGTTGTACGCGCTAAGCTCGAAACCAAAAATTTATTTTGCCTCCAGAAAAGCTACTGCAGCTAAGTTATTTTGAACTGCTGCTTTTAATGTGAGTGCAAACAATAGCTAATGATAGCAATTGAGTGATTGTGCTTCTTTTCAATTAGTGGGAGCTAACCAAAAATTAACCCTAAAACGGAGGAACACTCCGTCTGCATCGTGCAAGAAATCCGGCCAACATCGAAAAGTGGGAAAAGTTACTTACTTCCCCCTAAAGGTGCCAGTCCCTCATGGGTAAATAAAAAACTTTTTTTGTGCTTCTCTTTGCATCTTGTTACAATAGACCAATTTCTTCTCTTTAGGAATTGGCACCCAGATCCATAGCTAAAAAGCTCGTTGGTGGCTTCAGTGCCTAAAGAGAGTTGGAATAGATCAGCTGTCGCTGCTCCCAACGAATGTTCCAGGCAAATTTTGAAGGCAGAGCGAGAAGCCAGCTAAGAAAGCTGCATTCATCCCACCCAAACGCAAACCAGCTGCTGAAAGTTTAGCTCGTGTCTCCGTCGCTGCCTGAGCAATTGTTTACTTTCGCCCAAGTCAGGCCAACCCAGTGACCAGTGTCCCTAAAAGTACACCAGGGCGATCTCGCAGAAAGCCAAGGGAAAATCAGCAACGGCTGCTAGAAAAATTGTGGTTTTTGTGTGATTAAAGTGAGCCAACAGCAAGTGTGAGGTTATGTTGCACCCAACGTCCCTGATTTCCATTAACGTTGCCTGAACCAACTAGGGTCAATGAAACCCTTTAAGCCAACAAACTAGTGCAGATCATAGGTGATCAGTGAGATGCTTTGGGTTCACGTAAATTTCTAAACGCAAATGTAAACAAAAATCATTTAAGTGGAGCTAAAAAGAAACACAAGCTTTTCCCGAAAAAGCTCGTTTTCTCTCACGTTGTGGTGCAACAGAACATGTGTTAAGTAAAAGCTAATCCGCTCTTGCTGTATATCATTCTAAAATCCAATTTAAAAACCAGCAACAACACTCCAACCGAAAGATCTTTCAGCGTGGGAATTGTGCGGTAAGTGAAAAACCAAAAAGGGCCTTCTCACCTTCTGTGAAAAAGCTTTTGTGATTGCGGAGACTTAGCCACAGTTCTTTTGGCACTTTGGTACGACGAAATTGTAAACAACTCGGGCCAATGAAAGCTTTAGGAGTTTGTTCCAGCAACCTACACTATACAACAAAAGAATAGTACTGTCGCACATATGGTACAAGAAAAAATTATTTTTTTTAATATTTGAAGATGTGCTATGTAAATTTAAATTAATTACTACAAACTTGATCTAAACTTATCCTATCATATTCTATATCTTATATATATATCATATCCTATATATATCATGCATATATTTATATAAATATTCTGGGGTTTCAGCTACATAATCTTACACTTGCTTAGGTTACATTTTTGATTAATTTTTTTTTGTTAAGGATTCTAAAAGTTAAAGTTGGATAAATGACTTAATAATTTCTTTTGTTGCAAGTAAACTTTCAAAATTAATTTCTTTATTTTCCTTGAGTAATAAACGAAGTCTATGAAGTTGTATAAATAAAACCATAGTTTAGTATGGCCTAGGTTAAATTAAATTAAATTAAATTTAAATATTATTAAATTCTATTTTTGTTAATTTTTGGGTTAGCCAAATTCATTATGAAGTCTACTGAACTTAGGAATAAATAATTTGTTTTGAATATGACTTGCTAAGTTGATTCTTTTTGGGAGCCATGCATCGTTTAAAGGGAGAAATGTGGAGTTATACTTAAAGCTGTAAGATGTTTCAACATTTTTTTTTGGGATCACCGGTTAAACTTAACCATAGGAACATGGTGATCACGGTAGGGTGGGCACCAGCTGCAGCAACAACACCAGCGCAGCACCTGAAGCATAGGCTGCCACCCAGATCTTGCGCAGCCAGTGCATAGAGATAGTTCTCCTGCTCTTTCTATTCCCCTCTTTTCGTCTCCTGTCTATCTTACCCCTCTGTGTTGATCGAATCTAAGGAAAAGCCGCACGCGATTTATTAATAAGAGTGAAGTATTGAAAAGCGAGCAAGTGGCTACGAAGAAACCTATAGTGAACCCATTCCCACTACCGAACATAATAGCCGGAACCAGCGCGTGCACCTCCAAGTATGCTACACTTCCATCAGCTCGATTGCCTGTCCCGATGCAACATTCAGTTGCACGTTGCATGCTACAGAGTATTATAGTAGTATTCATATATACACACTTTGCGCCAATGTGGTTCTACATGTATTGCATAAAACACTTGGGGTCCACAACATATCAACATTCTTAGGTGAATATCCAACATACAAGCGATAAGCTTCTTGCAACGTTGTTGAAAATGGTCTCGGAGTCGAAAATATATAACGTCCGCAAGCGTAACAAAACTTTTTTGGATCATTTCTGCATCGAATTTGACGGCTTTCTGCACTCATTTTCAATTTTCAAAATAACAAACACTACCACAGCCACAGAATAAATCTGACAGCACATAGTAGCCCTTAAAAATAAAAGTAACTATGCCTCCTATGATGAATAAAAAATCATTGAAGCTAAGTCTATTTGTATGAACTTTAAACCTTCAATTTCGTACTTAAGTGCCAATAACTTCTTTATTCTTCAACGGGTTGAAGTGAAATACGTGGCATTAGAATTGTAATGGATGTTTCTATGATGATCAGCGAAAAAATTAATTTTGGAGAATTTCTCCATGAAAATAATTCTCCAAAATTAATTTTTTCGCTGATCATCATAGAACATCCATTACAATTCAAATCGCGATTGAAATCTAGCTTTTTTTTCAAAAAGTGATAAATTTAAAGCAAAGTTGCCGATTAACACCTTAATAGCCGCCAAAAAATTATTGGTCTTGATTTTTGGAATCAGCGGAGGGTTTTACATATGAAATGACTGCCAAATGACCGGGATACAAAATGCTGTAAACTAGTGTAATTTTTGCTATGAAATAATATGCCACAAAATTATCACGAGGAATACATGAATGAACCTTTGACCTTTAAATTTAATAAAAGATTTTTTTTAGGAGACTTAGCTTAACTCTTTTTTTTTAATAATAAAGTATTTACCATATTAATAAAATGGTCACAATACTTTTGTCAGCTTATTTCGTATAATAAATAATTTTTTAAATTATTTTTTGACATACTTCTTGCGGCTATTTTAGTTTATATGATTTTTTTTTCCATTATTGACAAAAAATAAGATGACATTCGTTCCTGTAGCTAATATAATACAACCTATACAAATTTGACCAGGATTTTCCCATTTAAAATTAATAAAATTTGGTTTTTTTGACATACTCGGAAATGCGTCGATATACTCTTCTGTATGATGTGATAAAAAAATATGTTGTAGCCTTTAGTGTTAGTTTTTGTTATTTTGTATGGTGTAATCATTACCAATATATATTTAACAAGATAGGAAATTTAACATTAGTATCAAATGTGACTGGTTTTTTTTTGCGACCTTTAAGCTAAGTAAGCCTGCAATTTTTTTTGACGGCTCGAGGTCATGCTATGCTATCGTACAACTTTAAACCGAGACGCAGCACCGCAAAGGAGGCTGGTAGGTAGGTAGGTAGTTCCGGCTGACCCCAGATGGGGTCACATATAGACCTTAGGGTCCTTAATGAGGCCGGGTGATTATTTGGGTACGTTTGACCTAGAAGTCCAGGACCTAAGATTCTTGACGTTTTGGCAAATGCCAATAACTGTTTTGGGGGCCTCTTGGCCGCTTCCTCCAAAGAAGAGATCCGTGGGGTGTGCAGAATTTTTAATCTTATCGTGGCAATTGCTGGGTAGCTGTAAATTAGATGTTTTAGAGTTTTTGCGACTCCAGGTTGCACACATTTTAGTATGCCAATGAGCAGTCTACAGACTCTTCTCTGGAGCTGTAGCAGATAGTGCGTAAGTTTTTTGTCTCTTGTCTTGCACATAATTTTAGAGATTCTGTATGCGCTGGTGTTTTCCCACCTTACCTCTGCTTCTTTCTCTGCTACCTCTTCCATCTTGCTATTAAGCGTCTGTATGGAGATAGGTATGTTTAGTGTTTCTTCTTGGCCGAGTACGACTCCGGCTTTTGTAAGACTGTCTGCCATCTGCAAGGAGGCTGGTAGGTCGTACAGCTGTTTCAAAGGTCTCAAAGTGTTGAGAATATATCCATTTGTAATTACAATTGTAAATAGGTACAGAGTGCCATTTTTGTTGGGCTGAATATGACCTTCGCTGGTACTCGTTGTTTGAACTTTTTTCAAACGAATTAATTATTTTATCGACAATCATTAAAATATTTGAAAATATAAATTCAATTTTCTTTTTATTAATTTTAACCACCTTCCAGAACTTTAAAAATTCTGCAAAACTTACACAAACTGTATCTAGCAGTGACAGTTGGACATGTAAAAAACGAAAGTGGAACCTCGACTAAAAGTCTGAAATAAATGGTGTTACAAATTTCGCGGAATTTTCTAAGTAACGGCTTGAACTTTAACAAGACTATAACATACTCTGTACCAAGAAAATTATACGCTCAGCATGAATTTTGATGCTGCAGTAGCAGCTGAAAGCAACGCTGCTACCGCGCTGCAGCAGCGAACAGTCTTTTGATCATAATACGAAAACCGTTCATCCGAACTTCACTATTCCTTTGGCGGATCGATATGTTATCCTGATAACTAAAACAGAAGGAACAAGCCATCTATCTTCAAAACTGTGGCAGATATGAAGTTTATCCATATTGCGGGGGCGGGAGGGGGCGTGGCCAAAGTTGAAAATAAACTTGATCTGCCTGCAGACAGAAGAAGCAAATGTCCCATTCATGTCAAACCTCTATCTCTTACCATCTCTGAGATCTGTGCGTTCATATGGACAGACAGACGGACAGACTGACAGATGGACATGGCTATATCGACTCGGCTGTTCGATAGAATATATACTTTGGAATGCTTCCTTCTGGCTGTTACATACTTTTGCACAAACTTAATTTTCTATATGTACCTACGGTACAGAGTATAAAAATCCGGAAAATTGTTGTGGAGGATTTTTTAGAATTGCTAGTTTGCCCAAAAAAGGATTGTGATGGAAATTGTAAAAACCGTTGTTAAAAATTTAGGGTTGTTGCCAGATGTTAAAAAAAAAACGCTAAACTACTGTCAATGGGTGACCTTCAAAACTGCACACTTGAAATAAATATAGGAGTGGGGGCCGATTCGCCTTAAAACCCGGCTAAGCCCTTTATGAAATCCTTCTTTGAGTCGATAGAATGATATATATAATTTAGTTTTTAAAGTTGATTTTATATAAATGTGGTTGCTGATATGCTGGTTCATACGCTGCGTTCTATTTTGGGATCCTCTTTCCAACATATCGGCCGGTATGTTACGAATAAATTCTTCAAGATCGGCTTCCATTGTGTCAACTGTTGTGGGCTTGTCGCTATAAACATGAGCCTTAACATAGCCCCTCAAAAAATAGTCTAAATAGTCGCACGATCAAGCCGGCCAATTGACAGGCCCCAAACATGAAGTACTCTTTTAACTGAACTGTTTTTATACCCTTGCAGATGGTATATTGAAATTGTCCAGATGTTTGTAACGCATAGAATGAAGCATTTCCGACCACATAAAGTATATGTATTCTTGATCAGCATGACGAGCTAAGTCGAGGTGACATGACATAAAGCCCACGGACATAAAGCCCATATGAAAAATTTTGATCACTACCATAATATATCGCTCAGAACTTTTCTGGGCCTTATGTCCGGACATAAAGCCCATGGGCGATAAGTCCGTATTTACAATTAAATTTTTTGACAACAAATACACATTGTAGAGGATTTAAATAACAGTGGGGCTCTAATATAGTAGCCATAAATTGAAATTACATCCTATGTGAAAATTTAATCGCGAAAACTCACTTCAGATAAATAATTTTTGAACATATTCAACAGCTAACAAGTAAGGGCGCTGCAGTCGAGTTTCCCGACCACAAAATACCCTGTTCATTTGTTTTCAGTTATTTGTTTTTGAATTTTTGAAGATGAATGTAACCGGATTTTGTAACAAAATGGTCATCCTAAAAGTAGGCAACACTTTTTCTATTCCTGACCAACAACTGGTGGGGTGCTCTTATCAGCTCAACTGTTTCGCTTATAACTACGGTGTTTTTTGTCCGATCTGTCTAGGTCTAGGTTTTTTGGGGATAAAAGGGGGACGGGTGGGAATTTTCCAAATCTGAAACAAACTGGATCTGCGTACGGCATAAATCTACCTTCGTCCAATAATTTGTGGCTCTATCTTTTATAGTTTCTGACATCGACGCGTTCATACAGACAGACAGACGGACGGACGGCCGGACGGACAGACGGACATTTCTATATCGACTCGGCTGTTCATGCTGATCAAGAATATATATACTTTATGGAGTCGGAAATGTTTCCTTCTCCCTCTTACATTCATTCGCACAACTTCATGATCCCCCTTTTCCCATTTTCAATGGGAACAGGGTATGATAAAAAAGTGAGTTGGACGACAATAGACGGCGGCTTTACGATAACACTATGGCCTTTAGTATCTACAAAACAGTTTGAAGTAAGCACATACTAGGTGTATTTCTGAAGATTCTTGTTTTATTAAAAAAAAGGTTACTCATATAAAGAAACTGCCATTGCAAAACTTAAGCTCCTTTTTATCTTGCAAAATAAGATTCAGCGCTGCTATTATGGCATATACTTTGAGGAGGTCCACAAGACTACGAAAACATCTATGAATTATTTGAAAAACCGGAAGCCAGGTCATGTGCCATTGATAGAATCCATGGATATAATGAATGCGCAATACATCTGCAGAATATTAACGAGAAAGACATCTCATTGCAGTGATTAAGATGGGTTTTGGACATGGTCTTGGTTCTCCTATGGAGAACCAGTTTGGTACCCATGCTTAATTTCTCTACCAGTGAGCTTCGATTGGATTCCTAGAAAAGACCACCAAAAACAGCCTGTGGGTGGGTTTGTTGAAGCCGCTGGGCAGTATGCATGGTAACATAAATCAAATAATAGGAATACCGGGCCATTAAACAAATGAAAGGATAGAGTAATTGAGAATAAGTTGGAAATCGGTCAACCTTAAGCAATTAGGTAAATATATGCTGACACTACTAAGATGAAAGAAGTAGCCTATCGCGTCACAACCCACCCTTCCTATGAGCAATCTTGCGCAAATAAATTTATAGAAAGCTCCCAAATGTTGGTGTACCCTGTCATCTTATTTAAGGAACGAGAAAAGTTATTACTCCATAGTAACCAAGACCATTATGTTCAGGTTAAAATAATTATAAACTTCATTTTTTTATTCTTTAGAGTAAGACAATATTTTAGCCGACTGCTTTCGACAACCACATGGCCGGAAGCACACACAAATTTCCGTTCATACAATCAGAAAAAACGAGAGCGTAAGTTAAAGTCGGCCCAGCCCGACTTCGAAATACCCGTTACTCAGTTCAATTAGTGGTTAATAACCTAATGCGGCTCGAATAAGTATGCAACATTTTCTTTACTATGCCACATAGACAACACTGCAAAATCTGATCGATAACTTAAAAATTGTGGGAGTTATTCAACATTTTTTATTGCGGGGGCGGGAGGAGGCGTGGCCAAAATTTGAAACAAACTTGATCTGCCTACAGACAATACTAGCTTACATCTAAAATTTGGTTGCTCTAGCTCTTCTAGTCTCTGAGATCTAGGTGTTCATACAGACGGACGGACGGACGGACAGACGGACAGACGGACATGGATATATCGACTCGGCTGTTGATGCTGATGAAGAATATATATACTTTATGATATCGGAGATGCTTCCTTCTGCCTGTTATATACATTTGCACGACTTTAGTATACCCTTTTTACTCTACGAGTAACGGGTATAAAAATTCTTAATTAAAATTTACTTCGACATTCTAAGGTTGAGCTTATACTAATGGTAGGTGATGTCCACATTCCATTTCAGAAAACTTAAGTAAATGAAAATAAAAAAAATTTAAAATCAAATTCATGTAATCATTTTTCCCGTAAGGGTATTCCTTTCACTACATTTTTGGATAATTTTCAAATATCCAAAGTAATTAAACTCGAAAAACTTAACTATGTAGTTATTTAACCATATTTATTTACAGTGATTACGCTGCAGTGTAACTCCAAATTAGCCTAGCAGATTTTATTCTTGAGGGTCATTTAGCGAGTGATAACTGTAATTTACAATGGGTCTGCTCTAGACCTGGTCAACCAATAGCAAGTTGAAAACATTTCCCCATTATGTGTGCGCAGCTACAAGTACCAGCAGAAATACACAGAACATCGATATTTAATAAACTAAAGAATACTGTTCAAACCATGACTGGGTTGGACTACAGCGCGATTGCTTCTGTTTCAATTAATTGAACCTTTAACTTTTACTTGTTCTGCATTTTCCTGTGGTTACCGGGACAAGGATTAGGAAAACAAGACATGAAATCCATACATTAGAACTTACCCATGCAGCAGCGTTGATGAAGGCGTTCACACGCAGCAGCACCTAATCCTTTTGCTGGAAATGGATTGAAATGGATAACGTTGTTTTCCAAAGTACTTTCCTTGCAAGTCAATTTTTTTGGACTTCAATGTTTAAATATTACTCTTGGTTTTAGGTTCCATTTACGTTAGTTTAGTTTAATGTTGCACTAATCTGAATAGTTTTTGTAGGTTAGGACACGACTTTCTGTCACACAAAAAAAAAATCTATCAAGGAAAAGAAAATCAAACTTAGTTGACGTCGAATTTCTCACAACATCCTGCGTTTACTTGACGATACCCACGGCAAAGTGAGGAACTCTTCTTCCTGAGCTGAATTTTCCCGATCCTCTGCCTCACTATTACGTTGCACACGTCACTGTTAAGCCTTTTCAACAGTGTTTGTTGGGTGGCCACTGCTCTGTCGCCGTTGCTCTTCTGCTTTGCTCGATCTATTCGCCAACGCCTGAGAAGGAAAACTTTTACTCTCCGACTCTTTCTTGCGATTGTAAAGAGTATATTACCTAAGGCGTTTACCCCAATTGTGGGTTTAATCCAATCAAGTTTGGGTGAATCTCAGGACATACCCAAGGATATTTAATACCAAAGCGGCGTGTTTCCACGCAAGACCCGAGGCTGTTCAGTTGCCAGAACTAAGTAACATTCACAAAATGAGTTAGGTCCCAAAGGGTGTTTACTTGCTTACATGAAGAATTCTGTTGGGCGCCGAAGCGCAAGTACGTTAATAGCACACCTTTGGTAACCCGAGTTCGAAATAGGTCCTCGTCTGCGTCGTTTCAGATAGCTGTGACCAACTGCGGTCAATAAAATAACGAGTGGACATTGGATGGCCCAGAATTACACGCAAAGATTGCTTCTTGCAGCTCAAACGGGTTGCCACGTGTATCTCACAATTGAGGAGCACAGGTTTTATGTGGACAGCTTGAACTTTGTATTGAGAAAGACAAACCCACGCCGAAAACTTCGATTAAATAGGCCACGCCACCGGAAACACTTTGCCATTGAAAGCCTGACAGCCGTCAAAGTGACCGAATTCCGTGTTGCCAACAGTGTTGGTCAAGGAAAATACTAGAAATGTTTCGATATATACTAGATCTGATCAAGTTAAATGATAGATACCAGAAATGTACTAAAAATGGACAAATTAATTTAAAATGAAACTTAAACGAATTTTTCCTAGCATTCAGTTTTTCTGTAGATTGCTGGTTCAATACAGACATCGAGTGGTTGGTCAATGGTCAATTCTGCTTGATGTCCTGGCTCTATAGTAATAGCGGGCTGCAATGGTTTCATTAAAGCCGATCTCACCAATTGCTTGCCCTTAAACATCCTGGTCTTCCTCATATCTATCAATAATCGACGTCCCTCGTCTTCCAGAAACCGCCATTCCCCATTTTTTAAGTTTGAAAATTCATTTTTTGGATATTTCTGTATTTTTGTTACCATTTTTAGCTCTGTTTTGACACTGATTTCAAATTTCCATATGGGCCTTGTGTCCGAAAAAAAAACTGGGCCCATTCCAAATGTGAGTGATTTTTCGGAGTAGACTACGATTCATTTTGATATGGGCTTTATGTCCGTGGGCTTTATGTCATGTCACCCTGAGTCGATATGGTCATGTCCATCTGATTCTATGCTATCTCCTCCGTCAGTTTTGAAGCTATCGCAACCAAACTTTACACGAAGTCTTCTGGTACAAATGCGAGAAGCGAGTTCGTGAAACTGGAATGTTGGTGGATTAACCAGCTTGTGTACGTACTACGTTCTCGTCCGGTGCGCTCAAACATTCCGCATCTGGGGCACAGAAAATCCGCATATCGTCGTCGAGAAGCCAATGCACCCACCTCGTGTCACTGTTTGGTGCGGATTTTGGTCTCGAGGCATCATAGGTCCATTTTTCTTTGAAAATGAAGAAGGAGCCACCGTGACAGTGAATTGTGATTGGTCCTTCTCGGAAATTGAAGCGGATGACTTGGACGATATTTGGATTTAACAAGACGGAGCTACGCGCCTCACAGTGCACTCCACAATCGATCTTCTGCGCCCTATCTTCGAAAATCGAATAATAAGCAAATATGGAGATGTGAGTTGGCCGCCAAGAAGCTGTGGTCTGACACCGTTAGACTATTATCTTTGGGGAGCTGCTAAGGACAAATGTTATGCAAACAATCCTGAAACAATTGATGAGTTGAAGAGCGAGATTCGAGTTGCTATTGCTGACATACGTGCCGAAACAATTGATAATGTTCTCAAAAATTGGGTGTATCGAATGGGCTACTGGCAAGTCAGCCTTGGTGGTCACTTGACCGAAATTGTTTTTCACAAATAAATGACATGAATCAACCTTTCCAATAAAGGTTCAACCTTTGAAAAATATCTAGCCGAATTTTTCTTAAGCAAAACTAAATTCCAATTTTTTCTCTGTATTCTTGATCGGGCTGACGAGCTGAGTCGATTGAGCCTTCTCCGTCCGTCTGTCTGCCTGTTTCTACGGGAACTAGTGCCTCAGTTTTGAAGCTATCGAGCTGAAATGGCACAGAGTCTTTTTTTTGTTGCACGCTACTAATATGTCGGAACCGACCGGATCGGATGACTATATCTCATAGCTCCCATAGGAACATTCGGTAGGCAAACTATAGTGTTAGTATGAAAAACTTTTTTCTTTTCAATGGAAACGTCTCTTAACTTTGTGTTCATTGGTTTTCTATGCATTTTTATAATTTTGCCAAGTATGATGAAAGTCGGACTACTATATGGTATAGCTGTCATACAAAAGATTGATCTGAAAAACAGTCTTAGTTAGAAAAACTTTTTTGTTTTTAATGATGGCATCTGCAATTTTGTATTTGTTTGTTTCACATGCCTTGACATAATTCTATAAATTTTTGTCCAAATCGGATGACTATATCATTTAGCTCCCACACGAACGATCGGTCAAAATGGGTCGCTGTGGGAAAATAATTATTTATGAAAAAATTTAAGAAAGAACTTGCAAAGGTATAAAAACTTCGGCACAGACGAAGTAAGCTTAGCTTTCTCATTAACACTAAATTCTCACCTTAAGTAAATTATCAAAATTCAATCTTCAACTAAATCTTTTTTTATACACTTGCTGAGGAAGTATTGAAATTGTCCAGATGTTTGTAACGCATAGAAGGAAGCATTTCCGACCACATAAAGTATATATATTCTTGATCCGTTTGTCCGTCCGTCTTCAGTATCTCCTCCGTCAGCTTTAAAGCTTTCGCGACCAATCTTTGCACGAAGACTTCTGGTACAAATGCACTGCAATTTTGTCGGAACCGGCCGGACCGGATGACTGTAACATAAAGCTGCCATAGGAACGATCAGTCGAAAAACTAGTTCTAGTGAGAAAAACTTTTTTGTTTTCAATGCAACCTCCGTATTTACTAGTTTTTATGCTTTTCCACGATTCCGCAAAGTTTGGTCGAAGTCGGAGTGAATGATCGGTCGAGAAACTAGTTTTAGTGAGAAATTTTTTTTTTTCAAAGAAAACGCCTCCACACTTTGTATTTCTTAGTTTGCTATGCTTTTCCATGATTCCAATAAGTTTGGTCGAAGTCGGACATCTATATAGTATAGCTGTCATAGAAAAGTATGGTCAGAAAAGTAGTGTAGTATAACTTATGGCAGTCACTATGCGTTAGAACGAAGCTCAGCATTAAACTTACAAAGCTTACCGATCAAAGCTCAAGCTAAAAAGCTTCAAGCTAAAAGCTCTATCTTAAGCACAACTTGTTATCTAAGCTTTTGTGCCTGTGCTTCTAAGCAGGTACGACATACTCCTAATTACCGTAATTAAACCTAGAATAAGTATAGCATTAAGATCTCTTCTAACACATGTAACCATATTTGTAGCCCGTAAGAACCCATGTAAGCCAAATCGTATAAATAGCGGCCTTGGTGCCCAAATAAAGACACTCAAGGTTTACACCTCTAACCTGCCTTAAAACGGCAAGAAATAAAAACAAAAAACTCATTTTGCCTACCATCGGCAAACAATTTTGCCTACCATCGGCAAAAATAACAAAAAAATATCCTGCCGTCAAAGGATATGACGGAACACAGCATCGCTGTTCAACGGGCGATCGTTAAGTGCCCACAGGCAGGACCTAAGCCCCTCACTATAGAAGAGTACCGGGCACGCCAACCGGCAAACAGAGCGGCCAAGTTGGCCAAAGAGCAGCAGGAAGAAGCCCTCACCCACATCCCAACGGTGAAAGCACCAAAACGGCGCGGTGGTATCAGCGCCAACCTTCGAAGAAAAGGGCCGCACTCCTAGCCCGGGTACACTCGAAACAACCACCACCCTGGAACGAAGCCTCTATCATGTGGCAACAAAGAATTAAGCTGGAGGAAGAGCAGAGGAAAAGAAGTAGGGCTGCAAAACTATCGATGTTACTATCGATAGTATCGAGGTTTTCAAAATGGTCCGATGTATCGATGTTAAAAATTGAACATCGATATATCGGATGCTTCACTGCATCAGTGCTGCCAGATTTTTTGGGTCCATTTTTACAATTATTATTAGTTGAAATACGACAAAATTTGATTAATAAGCAAAAAAAAAAAAAAAAAAGGTCAATTTGGTTAAACGCAGCATTATCAAACCGAAATTTGTGTTCCAAAGTGCAAATAAACGAAATTTATTTAGTTTTAAGAACCAATTAATGAAGCAATTGTTTTTGTTCTTCTAATTTTAAGATATGAATATTAATGAGTGAGATTTGAATTATGAAGACATAATTTTTGTTTTTTAATTTTAAGAAATGAGCCTTTATATTTGTTTTTTTTTAATATTAAGAAATAAATTTGAATAAAAAAGCTTTAAATTGTGAAGACCTAATTTTTGTTTTTTGAATTAAAAAAAAAATGAAAATATAAATTTTGTTCGTTTATTATTAAGAAATTAATAACATTATTTTACACAAACAAAATTAATGTTTGCCTTTTCTATATTTTTCTTAATATAGCATAAGATATAAATATGGTATTTACCGCAATCTAAAATATTTGAAAAATTTTCGATGTTTTAACGATATATCGATGTTTTTTTGGAAAACATCGAGGTTTTGAAACATCGAAGTTAAAAACTATCGATGTACCCACTATCGATAGTTTTGCAGCCCTAAAAAGAAGAGAAGCAGCGCAGCAAAAACAGCAGCAGCAGCAACAATAAAACAAAATAAACACAGTATAAACAAAATAAAAGGAAGTGCCTAAATTTGGCAACCCTGCGCTACGGCGATATTCGCCCCCGCACAATAATAAAACAAAATACATACATATAAACACACGTATGAACAACATACACATACATCTAAACATAAGTACACCAAAAATTTGCAATACGCGAACCAGAACTAAACAACAAAAAAGAGCCTTCAAACGGAGCTGCAGCTTGAGGAGCTTTCTGAGCTTTATGATCGGCGCACAGTGGTTAGACGTTTAGGTAAAACGAGTTACATTTTTTTCACACATTGGTTAGAAGGCAAATAAAAAGATTTCGAAATTTTTTTTGCGCAGTGGGGATAGCTAAAAAAATGTAAAAAAATAAGAAGAAACAAAATTCACAAAATGAATTCCCAATTAACTTATGGATTGGAAAACTATTCAGGATAGAATTCAACCTCAAAAAGAAAATTGTTTAGCTTAGAAGGCAAATAAAAAGATTTCGAAATTTTTTTTGCGAAGTGGTTGAGGGATAGCTAAAAAAATGTAAAAAAATAAGAAGAAACAAAATTCACAAAATGAATTCCCAATTAACTTATGGATTGGAAAACTATTCAGGATAGAATTCAACCTCAAAAAGAAAATTTTTATAAATCTTACAAATGCCTAAACAAAAATATTAAAATTAGATTAGTAACTATAGGGAAACATTTAGAAATATTATTTGACAACTTTAACCAAATAAGAGAAATATTAAGAGCTGACTATACTTAGCTCGATACACTACAGGAACTTCAGGCTAATGACACTTTCCTTCTTTTTAGAAATAATTTATAGCATATTACAAATAAACACAAAATATTAGCATTCCTACCCAGAAAGCTGGACAGTCCTGTCAGTTATGAATTTAATTATATAGAAGGAGAAGCAGATTTAGAAATAGAAGAGGAAGGAAAACTACCCATTAATATAGAAAAAAAATCAGTATGCCTTAAACTCGTCTCGAATTTCTGAGCTCGGTCTTAAGGCTGTTCATGATTTTGATAAAGAGGTTGAAAACTTAATAAGTTTCATTGACTCTCTTGAACTTTTAGATGACATTAAGGCAGAAAATGAAGCAACAGCTGTACGCTTCATTAAGACAAAACTAAAAGGAGACTCCAGATTATTAAATACGAACGAAACGACAATTAGAGAAATTATATTAAAACTTCAAAATAGTGTTAAGGGAGAGTCAGTAAGAGTTCTAGAAGCTAAGATGATGAACATAAGACAGAACGGAAAAGCAGCTACTGCATATGAGACAAAAATTGAAAATTTAACAAAAGCACTTAACAAACACAACTGGTCAAAACAACACTATTCTTTGCAAGACCAAACTTCAACAATCGATTCTATAACCCAAACAGGCAAAATAATCAATGGTAGAACAACAATAATGGTCAGAGAAACTGGAACAACAATAGTTATAACAGAAACAATGACAATTACAGATTCAACAATAATAACAACAACCGCTATAACAACAACAATAACAGATATAACCAAAACAATGGATATAATACTTGTTTAGAGGAGGCATTATTTTATGCTACCTTTTATGCGGAATTGTTTAAACAAAATGATCATGAAGTATTCGTACATGAAATTTGTTGCACTTAATTAGTTATTAATGTGCCTGCGGAAGCGATGCGAGCAGTGACGTTTACATGCGAGCGACAGATAACGACGAATGATCTTGCAAGCCGAGATAAGCATAGCTGAGTCTGCAAGCAGAGTTTCGGCAGCCGAACATAT
The DNA here is from genome assembly GCA_035044985.1 of Lordiphosa fenestrarum. Classification (NCBI taxonomy): domain Eukaryota; kingdom Metazoa; phylum Arthropoda; class Insecta; order Diptera; family Drosophilidae; genus Lordiphosa; species Lordiphosa fenestrarum. The sequence continues at coordinate 177,786 of JAWNNO010004518.1, forward strand.
TTGCATAGATAAAAGCTGCATGTATATAAATAGATTTAAGAAATGTAAACAAAGCAAACAAAAGGCTGCCAGAAGGGCAGTTACGTTATATTTGAAAATGAGTTTAAAACTAATAGTTTAGGCAGGTTGATTCTGCTGCCGACAATACTAATAATAGAAACAATAATAATAATCAAAACAGAAATAACAATGTGAGAGTTACGACTGAAAGTTAATCAGCAGAAAAAGTCCGAGCGACCAACACACAAAGTATACACCCTAAGTCTAGACAACAATAGTTTCATTTTCCAAAGCCTCAAAACAAAATCAATTAAATTTCTCCTAGACACAGGTGCGGATATCTGCTTGATAAAAGAAAGCAAACTGATTTATCGAACAGATATAAACAGCAATAACACAAAATATGTACACTAGGTTAAATAGGATATGTCAAGAAACTGTACAATCAATAGGAGAAACGGTTTTAAACTTAAGCATTTTCCGATTCCAGGTAATGGAATAATTGGACTTGACTTTATTAAAAATTTTAATTGCAACCTAGATTACGCACATAATCAAAATCTATTTACAATAAGACCAAACTATCCCCACCAAATGTAACAGTTCCCATAGCAACAAGCTCACAAACCAGTATTTTCACAATTCCATCTAGGTCCGAAGTGATTAGACCAATACAAATTAATAGTAACGATGACGATTTTTTGATTCCGAACCAAAAAATTCAACCAGGTGTATTCATTGCAAACACCATAGTATCAAAAAACAGCCCAATTGTCAGATTGATAAACACAAATACAGTAGAAGCAAAAATAATCAAAACTAATATTCACACTGAAAGACTATCAGACATCAGACATTTTCCAAATACCCACAAACAATAAAGCACATAAAACAAATATTTTGAAAAAGCTCAGTAAAAACTTGCCTAGTTTTGTTAAAGAACAACTACATAGCTTATGTTCTGAGTTTAACGATATTTTTGCAACAGAATCCGAACAAATTTCGTCCAATAACTTCTACAAGCAAAAACTCAGATTAAAAGACGAAACTCCAGTATATATGAAAAACAAGAGCGTAAGTTAAAGTAGGCCCTGCCCGACTTCGAAATATCCGTTACTCAGTTCAATTAGATAAGTATGCAACATTTTTTAACTCGGCCATTTATTATCTGATCCTTTTGAAAATTTGTGATATTGTAGATATTGGCCACATAGACTACACTGCAAAAGCTGAGCTCGATATCTTCAAAATTGTGGAAGTTATTCAACATTTTTACCAAAATTTGGCCAAAATTTGAAACAAACTTGATCTGCCTACAGACAATACTAGCTTACATCTAAAATGTGGTTGCTCTAGCTCTGCTAGTCTCTGTGATCTAGGTGTTCATACAGACGGACAGACAGACGGACATGGCTATATCAACTCGGCTGTTGATGCTGATGAAGAATATATATACTTTATGATATCGGAGATGCTTCCTTCTCCCTGTTACATACATTTGCACTACTTTAGTATACCCTTTTTACTCTACAGAGTAACGGGTATAATTATAGGATAGCACATAGTCAGAAAGATGAAATAAGGAGGCAGGTAGACAAACTGATCAATGATGACATAATTGAACCATTAATGTCTGAGTTCAATAGTCCGAATACTTTTAGTGCCAAAGAAATCACTCCCAGGAAGCGCAGAAAAGCGTTGGCGTTTAGTAGTAGACTATAGGAAAATAAACAGTTAAAATCAGACAAATTCCCACTACCCAGAATGGATGACATTCTTGATCAACTTGGACGAGCAAAATATTTTTCCTGCCTAAACTTAATGTCTGGCTTTCATCAAGTAGAATTGGAAGAGAGTTCAAGGGATATCACATAATTTTCAACTGATAAAGGCTCATACCGATTTTAAAGATTACCTTATGGTCTCAAAGTAGCTCCAAACTCATTCCAAAGAATGATGTCTTTAGCATTTTCTGGACCATCACCGTCTCAAGCATAGGATGTTCCGAGTCCCATATGCTACGTAACTTGCGGGATGTTTTTATCACATGCATAAAGTACAATCTTACTGCAATACAATATTTTAAACCCTGCATATATGGGAAAGAGTTCTTAATTAAAAAGACCACCAACTGCTAACTTATCTATTTTCATTAAAAAACCCAGCATCCAAACTTATACAAATGAGGTTAGACTTAGAGGAATTTGAATATACAATTGAATATATCAGAGGACGTGAAAATTATACAGCGGACGCTTTATCGCGAATTGAATTTAAAGACATAAAAGAATTATCAAATAATAATATATTAAAAGTTACTACAAGATCAGACACGAAAAAGAAAAACGAGAAAGCTAAGCTAACTTCGTCTGTGCGGAAGTTTTTATATGCAAGTGCTCGCTTAAATATTTTCAAAAAATAATTTTTTCCCATTTTCCGACCGATCGTTCATATAAGAGCTATATGAGCTACAGTCATCCGATTTGGACAAAAACTTGTTGGATTGTGTAAAAGCACGAGAAACAAACAAGTACAAAATTACAGGATGCTACCATTAAAAACAAAAAAGTTTTTCTAACTAAGACTGTTTTTTAGACCTATCTTTTGTATGGCAGCTATACCATATAGTTGTCCGATTTTGATAAAACTTGGTAGAATTATAAAAAAAAAACATATAAAACCCCTTGATTACAAAGTTTGGAGTCGTTTCCATTTCAAAGAACAAAGTTTTTCATACTAAAACTAGTTTTCCGACCGATTGTTCCTATGGGAGCTATGAGATATAGTCATCCGATCCGGTCGGTTCCGACTTATTAGTAGTGTGCAGCAAAAAGAAGACTCTGTGCAAAATTTCAGCTCGATAGCTTTAAAACTGAGAGACTAGTTCGCGTAGAAACAGACAGACAGACAGACGGACAGACGGACGGACAAAGCTCAATCGACTCAGCTCGTCACCCTGATCAAGAATATATATAGTTTATGGGGTCGGAAATGAATGTTTCTATACGTTGCAAACTTCTGGGCAAAATTATAATACCCTTTGCAAGGGTATAATGAAATCACTGACAAACAAAACAAACAACTGACAAAAGAAAAGACACCAATGATTTACGAGGCAATCAGCTTCTGTGATACCAACAAAGGTATAAAATAAAAATTGAAGGATAAAAAATGCTCATTAGTAAGAGGAAAATCAAGGGTAACAGCTTTTGCAGTTAATGATTTATTCATTAGTGGAAAACTCGATCTAGATCGATTCTTTCCAAGGCTTGAACAAGAAGCCGGTGAACTAAACATTAACATATTGCAAATAGCTCCTTTAGATGAATTATTCTGTATAGTTTCAGTAAACGAATTTAAGAGCAAAGGAAATAAACATTTGAGGAAATCAAAAATTGCTATACTGCCATTATTAACAAATTTAAAGGAAAATGATGTTGAAATTGAAAATATATTAGAAAAGTACCATGATAATCCAATATCAGGAGGACACTGTGGAATATCAAGAACGTTGAAAAAAGAAAATATTATTGGAAAAATATGACAAGACGGGTAACAACTTACCTAAAATCGTGTGAAAAATGCAAGTTAGCTAAAATTACCAGACATAATAAAACCCCTATGACATTGACACCAACGCCTGCAACAGCATTTGATATTGTTATAATTGACACTATTGGTCCTTTACCAAAAACAGAAACGGAAATGAATACGCGGTCACAATGATATGTGATTTGACGAAATACCTTATTACTGCACCAATACCAAACAAAAGCGCAAAAACCGTTGCAAGAGCAATATTTGAGAAATGAATTTTGACATTTGGTGCGATGAAATCTTTTATCACAGACATGGGAACAGAACACATGAACTTAATACTAACGGAATTATGTAAAAACTTTAAAATTGACAAAATTAATTCAACTGCCTATCATCATAAAACCCTAGGAACAATAGAGCGAATCCACAGAACATTTAACGAGTATATAAGATCATACATATCAATAATCAAATATGATTGTGATGAGTATATTCAATATTTTTCATATTGTTTTAATACTACTCCATCCACTGTACATGGCTATTGTCCTTTTGAGTTGATTTTTGGTAAACAACCAACTGATTTTCCGGCTCAAGGTCGTATGTCTTTTATGTGCATTAAATAAATAAAAACACAGTATGTTTGGATTCTCCGATATATTTCGATGTGCCGTCGGCATTCGTCATCAGGGCTGTATATAACAATAACACAAGAACAAAACGCAAAATTGTTTTTAAACTTGACAATTAAACACAAAGGGGGTACAAAATAATTACATACAGAGGGCACAGCGTCCAATCAGTCAGCTGTGGAGTTTGAAACTAAATTGTTTTTCTTATTGCCATCGAGAAGGTGTCTCTATATGTGTGCACAATTTTCTGTGTCCGTTTTGTAGTTCAGTCTTATGTGTGTGGGTCTGTAACGAACCTTTTAATCTGCCGGCTTCCGCTCAGGCAGTCGTGGATCGCTCCAACAAATTTATAAATGGAGTTGGTAATTGGAATAATAAAGACCGTTTGTGTTTACGTTTTTGTGCCGATTTATTGGCCTTAAAATCATACTTGACAAGTCTCGATGTCTTAATAACTAGGGCTTAGCTTACTGGCTTATACGCTAAGTGGCTTCGTCGAAGCCTTCAATATCCTCCGCCGGCTTGCCTAGTATGGCTACGGACACCGCTGGCACCACGATGCGCCCTGACACGTTGGCAAAGTCGCACGACTCGTCGGCTCTCGTTTAGGACCGCACAGCTTCTTTCCGGTAGCTTCCTAGGTCTCTCTTGGCCTGGGTGGAGTTTGCAGCTTTACGCTGGCAGCACGATCCGTCTGGCTCGCCGGTCAAATCACACAGCATCGCCGACCCTTTCGTGAATCTTTGCACAGCTCGATTTGTAACGCTTGTCCCTTTTTTTATGGCCTCCCAGCCCCGGCTCGGCTGCGCATTGGTTTGCCTTGGACTTGCAAGTCCCATTGTTGCCATGCGCCTTGGTCTTTGCATCAGCTTCTTGCGTCCCGATGTTGCCATGCGCGGCCAGCCCAATGGAAATTTCCACTGTCACTGGCCCCAGCCTTCGTTGGTGTAAGTGCGACCACATACATTCGCACTGCTGCTGTCTCTTCCTAGTGCTCCCTTCCAACGGGAACTCTTTCCGCTCTGGTGTGCTCCGTAACGGTACGCCCTGCTCCGCTCTCCCCTTCGCGCTTCAGCCCATGCAGCCCAATTCGCCGCACATCTTAACCCTTATGTGGCCGGCATTCATTCCCCTACGTCTAACGTTACATTCGGAAATTAGTATAATTTTAACGTTAGTATTGGCCATACCCTACATTTGACACTTATAATAGGTAACCATAAGCTTATTCTTAATCCTCGACTCCCCGCTGTGAGACTTCAACTAAAGTCCTCACACTCCTCCCTTACTTTGGTCACGAAAAAAAATCTTACTCGTCGTCCTCGTTCGCTTCCCCAGTTTCTAACATTCAATTTTCCGTTTCCCATCTTCTTAACGTACTTTTCAAGACATTCCCTTATTTTCCCCAGTGGACAGTTCCCCCATCCCTAAGCCCCAAAATTCCTTAATTTCCCCATACGGACAGTTCCCCATCCCTATTCCCTTTATTATGAATAGTGTGACCCTGTCGTGATCGTGGCATCGCACGCTCTAGACCCTCCCATCTCTACTACTGGGCCGCCATTATTACGCAAAACAATTCATTCATGACGCTTGGCGTCATCAGCGCCAATATTTAAACTATTATTAAACAAAATATTCGCGTTACCATCCGATGCTCTGCCTCATCTTGCCGGCTACCTCTACACCCACTTCCCCCCTCACGTAAGTACTCGTTCCACTCTTCACGTTAACAATTTTTATTTCATTTGCGTTTCTTTTTCTTTTGTTTTACCTCCACTTTTCCCGTCTGCGGCACCTCCTGGCTCATGGTGTTTCCTCCTGGAACACCCGGACTCCCATTCGTCCCAGCTTGACACGGAACCGACCGGCCGCCAGCAGCAAGATGTGGGAGCGTCTCGCCCCACCGGCCTTAAACCGTGGATGCTCCATGGTAGCCCTCAGGTCCGTTGGCCACTCCGACGCCTACAAACAGCCGCCATGGGCCCGTTTCCCGCTATGGTTGCTGCTGCTGGCTTGGGGTTGGAGCCACCCCCTCGCCCGTGGAGTGCGATCTCAGCAAGGGCGGTGGTGGTCCACGCCCTGTCGCCCTGCTCGGACATGGCTGCGGCTCCAAAAATATGGGCCGTCACTCCATGCCCTCTGCTGACCGCTGCTGCTGCTCGCCCGCAGTTGCGGCGTGCTGCGGCCCTGGCTGTTGCTGAGCCTGCTGCTGCCGTTGTTGCTGTTGTTGCTGCGCCTGGGGTTTTGGCCACTGCCATGGCCCGGGCTCCAGGTCTTCCGTTGGTGGCTTCGGGATTTTCGTGGCCGGAGCCCTTTTCCACCGCGGTGGGCTGGGCGGCACCTCCTCCATGACGATGCCGGTCCCGGTCCCCGACACCACCACCGCCTCCCGCCACATCCAGACCAGCGACGCTCGGTGTTCCCAGTGTGTTCCCTGGAACACCGAGCGCTTGACCCGCGTCAGGACCGACACTTCGTCCTGAAACGCGCTCTGGGACGGCTGGGCCTCGTCATCGGAAATCTGGATGACGTCCGGGTCTACGCGGAGAGGACCCTTTCCGCCTGGCCAGGCTCGATCCGCCTTCACCTCCTCGGGCCGCAGTCCCAATGGAGACAGAGGCGGCTCAGTCGCCGTCTCAGTCCGCCCCGAGAATGGCAGCCGGCTTCCCCGTCCCACCTGGTTCTTAGCGCGCAACCGCGCACGCACCTCCTCGATCCTCGTGACCTTGCGCTGCCTTTCGCCCAACTCGCACGCCTCGCCAGTTGCTCCACTGACCCGGCGGCTGGGACCGGCTGGCTTTGCTGCACCTACCTCCACTTGTTTGCTTCTTTGCGACATTTTCCTGAATGTCTGACTCTGGCTACCCACATTGCCCTTGAGGCTGCCCTCTGCCGCTGCGCAGCCGCGACCGCTGCTTTGTCAGCAATTCATTTGCATATTGGCCAGGCGGAGCTCAGGACATAACGGCTTATCGCAGCCTGCTGTCTCGCTCACACCTATAGCCGCTTATGCTCTGTGCCACTTGCTGCTTTGCGCTTAACCCTACGCTGCCCAATGGGTACAAAAATACCGCATATAGTATTTTAATTTATTATTATTTTTTTTTTTTCAAATTGTTTATCACTGCTGAATCTCTTCCTTTATATAATTTTTTTGTTGGTTTTATTTTTATTTTCACCCCTTTTTTTTATACCCCTGCAAAGGAAATTATAATTTTCCCACTCATAGAACGCGTAGAAATATTCATTTCCGACCCCATAAACTATATATATTCTTGATCAGGGTGACGAGCTGAGTTGATTGAGCTTCGTCCGTCATTCTGCCCGTCTGTCTGTCTGTTTCTACGCGAACTAGTCTCTCAGTTTTAAAGCTATCGAGCTGAAATTTTGCACAGAGTCTTATTTTGCTGCACACTACTAATATGTCGGGTCCGACTAAATCTGATGACTATATCTCATAGCTCTCATAGGAACAATCGGCCGGAAAACTAGTTTTAGTATGGAAAACTTTTCCCTTTTCAACGGAAACGTCTCCCAACTTGTGATCGTAGGTTTTCTATGCTTTTTTTTTCTAATTCTGCCATGTGTTCGGCGATCGGTCGACAAAAGATATGGGAGAAGAGTATTTAAGAATATTTAAGCGAGCATTGTCAGGGTATATAAACTTTGGCACCAACGAAGTTAGCTTAGCCTTCTCGTTTTCTAAATCAACCCTTTTTGTTTGTTAGTTGGCTGGCTTTCCCTGACTTTATTTATTTTGTTGTTCGCTTTTTTTTTCTTTTAAATTCCTTTATCTTTGTCACAATGATTTCCTGTTTTTTTTCGTTTTTCATGTTTTTTTCCATTCTTTGTTCTTCTTACAACTTTCTTTTTTTTTTTGTGATCGACTCTAAACAATTGTATTCGACTTTTCCTAAAGAATATTTGTTGGTTTTTCTTCTTAATTTTGTTCGCCTACTCTTCCTCGGCGCTCCCTGCCTTATCCTGGCTGATGGGATCTGCTGCTTCCTCTTCGGAACCGTAGTGTGGCTTAAGTCCGCTGACGTGGGCGGTGCGTGTGCGACGGCTACCAGGCTCCCGAAGCTCCCACCACTATAAATGGTCCTGCAAACTTCGGTGCAAATTTTGCTGCGAAACCTTCTGCCGCATTAGATAGGCGATGCTCCTTTACCCAGACAAGATTCCCTATGGATGGTTTCCACGCCCGTCGGCGTAAGTTATAATGTCTAGCCTGATCTTGTGCCGCGCGTTCTGAATTCCTCCGTACAAGCTCAATAATTTCTTTTAATTTGTCTGCGTTATTCGTGGGCTTTTATGCTGCTTGCCCCGTACCCAAAGCTGTTTCATCAAACAAAGCTTGTGGTAATCTAGGCTCCCGACCCTGAGTAATAAATGCTGTGCTGTAACCAGTGGACTCGACCACACTGGTGTTAACCGCTAGCATTATCTCAGGCAAAGCTTCATCCCAAACCTTCTGATCCTGTCCTGAAAATTGGGCAACCATTGTCTTTACCGTTCGGTTGACCCGCTCAGTGGGATTTTCTTGCGGCGTATATGGAGCGGTATACTGGTGTCGCACTCCCAACTTTTCGACAAATTTTTTTAAATATTTTACTCGTAAGCTGGGCCCCATTGTCTGTAATCAGTACTTTGGGTACCCCAAACCGAGCTAAAATTCGTTCTCGGAACGCCCTTTGCAGTGATGCAGCCGTAGCTTTCCGCAGAGCCACCAATTCTGTCCATTTTGAAAATCTATCCACCATTACCAACAGCATAGTGTTTCCATGCTTTGACCTTGGCAAGGGTCCCACACAGCTTCGCGAACCCTTTCGTAAATCTTTGCACAGCTCGATTTGTAACGCTTGGTTCAAGCACTCACTCTGCTTCTTGTCTCCTGGTGGGATTCCCACGATGATACTTGCTTTCACTCGCGTTGGTGATTCGCACTCGCTTAGAACCGCGCACTGGGGACTGACACTCGGGTTGACATGACTCGCACTCTGATTCGCACTCTCACGGACTGTCTTGTCCCCAGCCGCGAGTCCCTTTTATATGGCCTCCCAGCCCCGGCTCGGCTGCGCATCGGTTTGCCTTGGACTTGCAAGTCCCGTTGTTGCCATGCGCCTTGGTCTTTGCATCAGCTTCTTGCGTCCCTTTGTTGCCATGCGCGGCCAGCCCAGTGGAAATTTCCACTGTCACTGGCCCCAGCCTTCGTTGGTGTAAGTGCGGCCACACACATTCGCACTGCTGCTGTCTCTTCCTAGTGCTCCATTCCAACGGGAACTCTCTCCGCTCTGGTGTGCTCCGTAACGGTACGCCCTGCTCCGCTCTCCCCTTCGCCTTCAGCCCATGCAGCCCAATTCGCCGCACCTCTTAACCCTTATGTGGCCGGCATTCATTCCCCTACGTCTAACGTTACATTCGGAAATTAGTATAATTTTAACGTTAGTATTGGCCATACCCTTCATTTGACACTTATAATAGGTAACTATAAGCTTATTCTTAATCCTCGACCCCCGCTGTGAGACTTCAACTAAAGTCCTCACAGGTGTGTTTATGATGTGCAACATCTCCAAAGTGAACCGTTTGTGGTATTGTTGTTCTTGTTGCAGTATGTTCACAGCTGAGTAGTCTGGTGAGTTTCTGCTCTCTGCACAGTGGGCCGCAAGTGCTGTTTTTTGTATTGGTGTCTCATCGCGTCGTTTTATATCCGACTTATGTCCTGAAAGTCTCGTTCTTAATTTGGATTTAGTAGTACGAATATATACCTTGTCGCATATATTAGTTCTGTCTCCAGCACATGGGATCTTGTATACTAGATTGCTTTTGTCCAGCGTTGCTATACTGCTCTTTATATTACTAAAAAATCTTTTGTTTTTATGTATCGGTTTATGGGCTATGGCGTATAAGTCTTTGTTGTAGCAATCAGAATGTATTAGCCGATCTGAAAACTTTGGTATGTAGACAACAGATTTATAGGTTTTGGGGGTTTTTTCTTTCGGTGCGCTATTTTGGTGTGTTCTGCTCTTTAACAGTCCATAAATTGTATGTGTGGGAAAATTATTGCATTTGAGGATTCTTGTTATTCGTTTTGTGTTGTTTTTATAAAAAATTGGATCGCTTACTTCCAAAACTTTTCTAATGAAATTTCTTGCTGTATTTACTATTATGTTTTTGGGGTGCTTTGAGAAGTAATTAACAATTCTACCGGAGGCCATTGGTTTCTGATACCAATCCAGTTTCAATGTGTTATCCTTCCTATGTATTACTGAATCCAGAAACGGTAGTTTTTGGTCCACTTCCAACTCAAAAGTGAATTTTATATCTTTATGATAACTATCTATTTCATCTTTCTTCACTATTGCGAATAAGTCATCCACATATTTGGTAAGAAATCTAGTGTTCGTCGTCTGGCTTAATACTTCTTCCATCACAATATCGGCGATAATTGGTGATGCTGGCGATCTCATAGGTAATCCTTTTAGCTGGGTATAGATCTTGTCGCCATACTTTAAATCGGTGATGCACGATCTCCATGAACAGCTTTTTTAGTATACTCGTGTGTTCAGAAATCTCACTCCATCTCTTCTGGATCACTTTTAATGCCAAGTCCGTTGGGATGCTGGGAAAAAGGGACACTACATCAAACGATACCATCCTTTCCTCATCAAATATGTGGCTGTCATGGATACGTTCCTTAAAGTCTATTGTGTTTCGGACATTGTATATGGAATCCTTTGTTAAGTTCTTCAATATGTTCATCATAAATTTACACAGATGATAAGACGTAGAGGGATGTTTTCTAGAAAAAAATCAATCTAAAACCAAGATTATAGTCTCGAAACCGAGACGAAACGGTAACAAAAATGCTCAAAGCAGGGAAAATCTCAACCCGAGATTATAATCTCAATTTAAATCTTTACTAACCAATCTTAGACTAAGATTGATTCTACTCGAATTTAAGATGAAACAATCTCATTTTTAGAATGAAAAATTAAATAAAAAACAAAAATTATTTTTGATTTATTTTTTTTTTATAATTACTAAATTTTTCTGTGTTCCTTAAACCCTAAATAACACCGTAAGAATTTATATTTTCAACTTTCCCCGTCCGGGGTTTGAACTCAGCTCGACCACCAGCCAAATGCTAGGCGCCGCGGCAAAACTGAGTAAAACCTCTCAGCCCAGTGTTAAAGATAATCAAACGGTTGCCTTAGGTCGCGAGTTCAAACCCCACTGGAGGCATATATTTTCTTTTTTTTTAACTTTAATTCAAAATTCCATTTTTTTTATTTTAGTTTTTCTGGAGACTACATAGTTAAACATTTTTAAGCTGAATCTTTACAGAGAACTGTAGAAGGGTTGATAAGTACATTGAGAGATGGCAAAATCTTGATTTTGAGATTTTCAATCTCATTTCAAGTTTTTTTCAATCTTTTTTTCAAGATTGCAATCTTCTCGAAAATGAGAATTTCAATCTAGATTGTAGATTGATTTTTTTTTCTCAGTGTAGGTGGTAAAGCTGTGCTGGTCGATAGTTCGTATTTTTCTTTCTTGGTTTTTATTCCTAAATTGCAAAGTTTTTCCACAAACGCGTTGTTTTTCGTTTGGAGTCTTAAGGTGGGATCTTTTCTCAAGACTCTATAAGTATTCAGTTCACCTAATATATTCTCCATTTTATTGTTGTAGTCTTCTTTCTCCATTGCTGTAACGTAACGTAACAGTAACGTTTCCCTTATCCGAGTTTAAAATCAATATGTTCCTATTTTCGCGTAAAAATCGTTGTGTTTGTCCCACTGTATCTAGTACAGCGCGGTCCATTGCGCTTTCTCTTCCTTTTGTTGTGCTCTCCTTGATTAGAAGAGAATATTTTATTCTCGCTGTCTCCTGTTCTTCTTTGGTTCTATAAGTTTGTACTAGCTGTTCCGCGTCGGCAATAGTTTTGAAGAGAGGGAAGTTATTTTTAGAAACTGGGACAGACAAACTTAGCTCTATTGCTAAGCAGCTCTCTGACGTTTGGTGGGAACTCCGCTTTGGTTGTGTTGACAAACCATTTGTGGTTGCTGTTTCCGGAGAGAGTGATGTTCCGTTTCTTTTTCAAGCTCTCGTGTCTTTGTCTATGTGCCGCTCTTCCAGTTTCCTTGTTATATTCTCAGAAAGCGTCCGTTCGCTCTCAAAAATGCTGTCGCGTCATCATCGTCTAGGAGTCTATGTAGCTTGGTTGTTGTTCTAATCAGCGCTTTTCTTTCTTTGTTGATTTGTTTGTGTTTTAATGCAACTAGAACGTTAAGTAGTTTTGAGTGGTAAAGTTCAGTATGCCTAACGATTGTCTTGTGCATGTCAATGTTGATGTCCAAGTCCACAGTCCAAGTCCACTGTGTTTTTATTTATTTAAAGCACATAAAAGACAATCGACCTTGAGCCGGCTAACAAACATTTCTTAACTAATTTAGAACATCCCAATAACTTAGAAGATTATAATAAGGAAATTAAATATAAGTTACAAATAGCACAAAATAAAGCAAGGCTCATGCTAGAGAGATATAAAGAAAACCAAAAGTAGCAATTAAAATAGGGCAATTAGTTTTAATCAAAAATGACTCAGGACATAAATTAGGACTTAGGAAAGTATAAGGTAGTATAAATAGGAAAAACATCAATATTACTATTAAAGACAATAAAGATAAAACACAAATTGTAAGCCTAGACCTAATAAAATTAATTGACGAAAATTGTAATAGTATTAAGTTCTCTTATCTTAAAAAAAATATAGGGCAACAGAGCGTAACTCATTGAGTACGTGAATCCCAGCGTATGCCGAGATGTCTAATTCTGTTAAAAACACTCAAGGCGGGCGAAAGTCGTGGAAAGCGACATAAACGAAGAAAGTGGACCTTTGAGTGGAAATTCAGTGTAAGGCGGCTGCAACTTTAATAACACTAGTGGTGGGACTGATCAGCTGACGCAGTAAGTCTTACCATCAAGAAAGCACCCAAAGCTCTAAGAGTGCCTAAAGCCGGCTTTAGAGGGCGCAGTACAAAGCTTTGGACTTCAAAACCAGGTGCACACTTTTAGGACGCGAAAGGAAACGCAAGAAAGCACGTGAATAGCAGAGCACACTGTTCGGCAGTCACTTTAAAAAAATTATGTTACGCTCACCACCCCAAATAGACAGCCAGCAGAATATGAATCGAGAATGCGCTACACCTGCTAGTGCAGGTGTGACTTGTCCCCTGACATTTCTCTAGGCGATCTTATGTCTGCAATAAACCAAATGGGCCAAAGGTTTGATACTTTAGCAACGAAGGAGGATATAGCGACTGTAAAAGACCAGCTGAACAGCGTAGCTTCCAATTTTGAAGCTCTGAAAGAGGAAAATGAAACACTTAAGCTCGAGATTCAACAATTGAGGAGTGACCGAGATATGGATCGTCGAGAGCTTGGCAGACTGGTTCAAGACAGCAAGGCTCGTAACCTCATTGTTAAGGGAAAGAAGACACAAACAAGGAAGGAGTGGAACGTCTTTTGCATGTTAAAATGAATATTCCAAATGCAGCCGTCCGGGAAACCCGTGTTATCTACCACCGAAACAATAAAGTAGGATTATTGGCAGAAATGGAGACAACATCAATGACGGCCGATGTGCTAAAGAATGGAAGAAAATTAGCGGGGACATCTATATACATAGACAAAGACCTCAGCCAGCAACAACATGAAAATAAATTGGTTCTACTGCAGCTAAAAAAGGAATTAATTGCTTTAAGGTTTTTGTTAAAATCGACTCAATAAATGTATGTGGCAAGTGGATGAATATTAATAGCTGCCGCTCCCTTTGCCAATACAGGAAAACTAGCAGTCGTGGAGCTAAAGGAGATAGGTGGTAGCATCGTAGACGAATCCTTGCTTTCTTACACTGCTTTTCTATCGAAGGTTAAGGACCCAAAAAACTTAATATGAGTAATACCGCCAACCCAACCAAAACCACAGCACAATTAGATACAATCGAACCAGTAATAGCAGAAAAATATAAAAATATTGAGACTAGTATGAAGAATGTATGTATAAAGGTTGTCTCGTATAATATTCATGGTCTAGAGAATAAGTGTATGTTCCCAATGTTCTTTGATTATGATAACTCGTTTGATATTTTTGTACTGATTGAAACCCATGTTGTCAGTGAAAATAGCGCTAGATTTGAAAAAATGTTTAGTAATTTTAATACTTATTGGAATCCAGCGGAGAGAAGAACCAGATTTGGAAGAGTGAGTGGAGGCATGTTAGTCGGCGTCAAAAAAAGCCTTTCTAAGTTTGGAGTTTCGCATGAAATGTCAGAAGTAAATGGAATACAAATCCTTAAAGTACACTCTTAGCACTTAGATTTCGGTATTGTTCCATTGTATTTGAGAGGTACCAATTGGGCTGAAGAGTTCTCTGTCACCGAAATGGCTTTTGCGGAATCCTGGATCAGAAACCCAATAATAATAGGAGATCTCAATGTAAGGCTAGGAGAAATGCAACAGTGTTTTGCACCCATGGAGGTAGCGGCATGTGTTATAAATACAAACGGAAGGAAGGCAAAAGATAAGGTAGTCAACCAAAAGGGCAAGAGATTTTGGAATTCTGCAACGATAATGGTCTAGCCATATCAAACGGATTATCAATCGGAGATGCAGAAGGAAGTTATACTTTTGTGAGCTCAGTTGGAAACTCCACCAACGATATAGCGGCGGTGCATTGTGACCTGTTACCACATGTAGAGGATTTCATTGTTGAGAGTAAGATTTGGTCAGATCATCTCCCAATAATACTTAAAATTAGTGTCAATCTTGCTGAGACGTCACCACAGCTAAACTTGTTACCAAAGCTTAAATGGCACCCAAGACATATGGACAGGTATAAAAACAATGTTTTAAAGGAGCTAAATTATCTAAATTATCAATTATCTTAAATGCTGCAATAAAACCTTCTACTAAGCCTGCCCAAGCCCAACCGAAAAGCCAATTGTTTGATAATGAATGCAGTCTCCTAAGAGAAAGCACATTCCTGCTACTGAACAAATTCAGACTGACTGACAGGCAGACTGATCGAGAGCAATATACAGCGAGCACAAAAAAGTACAAAAAGCTCTGTAGCGAGAAAAAGGCGAATTATTTGGCAGATTTGGAAAAAAGGCTGAATACGATAAGCGACAGCAAGCAGTGGTGGAGTCTAGCACGACAACTAAAAAATGGCACCTTTCATATCGGAAGTAATATAAATCCTGATGTCTTTGAGGAATACTTCAAAAAACTGCTAAACCCGGAGGTACAGGGGTGCAACATGCAATATTCAAGAAACCTTATCCAAAATGAGATACTCGATAATGAGATCACAATGTCTGAAGTGCTTAATGCCCTGAGCAAGGCAAAGAAAAATAAAGCCCCTGGAGAGGATCGGATACCGTACGAATTTTTTATCAACGCTCCAGTTAAATTCTTGGAATCATTAACAGGAATTTTTAATAGCACGTTCAACATGGAAATTACCGAAAAAAGCTGCTCAACCAATATTGTGTTCCCAATCTTTAAAAAGGGCGATCCCAACCTACCATCAAATTATCGAGGAATTTCTTTTGGTAATTGTATCGCAAAGATTCTTATGGGCATCTTAAATAATAGGCTGCGATAATAACCCTGAAGCTGCAAGAGTCGAAAAAGGTATATGGCTTTTTCGTAGATTTTAAAGCAGCGTTTGATAAAGTACCAAGGAATCTCCTTTGGTAAAAGCTGCATAAAATGGGAGTCTCTTCAAAATTTGTCAACTTCTTGGAAAGAGTATACGGTCAAACGGAAGCGGCGGTTTGGACGGGTGTTGTTTGCGCTTTATCTAGAAGATCTGCACGATAGCCTGCAAGGAGGCCTTTGTGTGGGAGGAGTAAATATTCGCCTGCTCCTTTATGCGGATGACATCGTCATCCTAGCCGATAAGGTAGATGTGCTCTAAAATATGATTGACAACTTGGAGAAATATTGCGACGAATGGGGAATGGAAGTCAACCTAGTGAAGTCTGAGATAATGGTCTTTAGAAAGGGTGGTAGACTGGCCGCTGCAGAAAAATGGACCTATAAAGGAGATGCTATAAAAATTGCCACAGAATATAAGTATCTTGGAGTATTCTTCACGCCCACCCTCACTTTTAAAGAACATGTAGTTAGAAGAAACGCGACGGCAAAATCCAGCATCAACTACATATGGAACTTCTTCTTGGCAAAGCCTAATGTAAGCATCAGAGCTAGGGAAAACCCTATTTTTCTATGGGGAGAGTCGACTGCCGCACACTCTAACATCCGAAATCATAAGAAAAAAGTTTTTTGGGTACAAGAGCTGGATAAGATATGCACTCCTCTCGCTATCAACTGGAAAGGTGGCCTAAGATCTGTGGAAAAATGGAATACGATGAGAATCACTATTGTGGAAGCCCTTAGACAAAAGGAGCATGCGGCACGGATGACGAGGAAAGGGTCCAGCCAAACAAGAATCTACAGTTACCTCGACCATACAGCTGCCCTAAAACTGCAACACCTGGCAACCAGCAACATCTCATGGGTGATGAAAGCGCTGCTTGATCTTATTAAGCTGTCATCCAACACGTACAACAGATCGGTACACATTAGAGCTGGGAAAGAATCGATGTTGGCAAGCATCGATGTTGGCCAACATCGATGTTCCCCAACATCGATGTTTCCGATGTTTGGAAAAAAAACATCGATGTTTTTGTAATACTAAATACTAGAAGATTAACAACACCATATTTCAATTTTTACTGAGATCCAACAAATGTATTAACATATTTTTGTTTAGGAACAAAAACTTATTTACTATGACTGATTTAAGGGAGCATCTGCACTCAGGCAAAAATCGCATAGTAAAACCTAACGCAAAATCACATTTGATTCTACTATGCCCCTTTTGGATTCAAATTAACTAAAAAGCACTTTGAATTGTCTAAGAACATATTAAAAAGGCGAACTTAAGTTACCCCTTTTATATTCTCAGGGCAGGGAATTCCGACTTCAGAATTACAATCGGACGTATTTTAGCAAAATGCTAAAAATATATTGATGAATACTTTTAGGCTATGACGATGGCACAACTGGTTGAGACGGCACTCCAATCGTGTTCTAAGTCCAGAGATCCCGAGTTCGAGTCCTTCCAGAGTAAATTTAAGCTTTGTACAAATTAATGTAATTCGCAATTTTTTCAGAACCAAATCTAAAAGAATTCTACTCTTGGATTTCCATTATGGAGAAAATTGAGTAAAGGTTGGCTGGAAAAATTTTTAAATAAAAAAAAGTTTTTAACTATTACCAATGTTAAATTTAACTTTTTCCAATATTAAATTTAAAGTGTACACACTTTATATATACAAATTCCATATTTAACGCTAAATCAATGATAAAAATATTCAAGTCAAAGTGTAAATATTAAAATATCAGTGTATTTTTCCCTGAGTGTGCGGTCAGAAATTAGTTGTCCTGCTTTGCTGAACATATGTTCTGAATCACACGACGTGGCTGGCACACACAGATATCGCTTGCACAATCGCTTTTAGTGATGGTACAAAAGTAAAAGCATCGATGGCGTACAAAAAACATCGATGTTTGCAATTTCTTCAAAACATCGTTACATCGATGAAAACATCGATGTTTGTCCCAGCTCTAGTACACATGCCTTGTCCAATTTGCAATACCGGAGAAAATGAGGATTTGACTCACTTTTTGGGAAGATGTCCTAGCCTTAAAGATCACAGATGGGCGACCCTGGGTAAACCTTTTTTTGCGAATGAGGAACTACATGATATCCTAGACGATAGACACAACGATAACTGGGAGGGACTGGTACTCTTCATAAAAAAAGCTATATTTTATAGAAAAGAGATTTTGGAAACATTATAGGGTACAGCTATAACAACGAGAGAATAAAAAACAGCAGTAAATCGCAAACGCCTTCTGTCGCTTGAAGTGTGAAGACGTGTTTTTGTCTAGCTCCGGTTTTATTCGTTGCAAAATCTTTAAAATCAGTTGTTAAAACAAAAACTTTCGACTCGCGATAAAAGACTTTAATGGACATTCATAAGCGCTCGTGCTTATGTTGTCCAATAATATCTAATAGTTGATATTTAATTAAATTAAATTAATTGAATGACTACGCGTACAAATTCAGCAAATGCAAGTGCAAAGAACACCAACAACACCATGAGTCAGAGCCAACTCAATGCCCAAATGCAACAACAACAAGACGATCGCCGGCTTTCTATACAGCGCAACAACGCTTATTTTGCAATTGTCTCTCCCGAGCCCACCAGCACGGCGACTGTAAGCTCTCATACTACCACCGCGACGTGGAGCTCCCAATGCCCCACCCCCTCTCCTCAGCCCACGATGATGAACTTTTCGGCAAATGCAACAAAAAGTACGGTAACGCTTACTCCAGCGCAATTAACCTGTACGAACTCAACAACAACAACTATGCAGAGACCAGCGTCAACTCAGCATGCGCTCCCACTAACACATACACAAGTGAGCACAACACCCACCACCCGCTCGTATGTGCAGACCGGCATCGATCGGTATGTAAAAATAAACAAACGAAAATTAAGCCCGCAAAACAAAAGAAGCGGTAATACACCAAAATTGAACAAAACAAGCGATAAACCTGCGGTCAAAGATCCCCTCACTGGGAATAGGTTCCAAATTCTTGCCAAACAATCTGACGCTGAGACTGAAGAAAAAGCTGCAAGTGCCGCAAAACCAAAGCCTCCGCCAATCTACATTACGGATACTAGCTGTACGGCCCTAGTAACAAAGCTAGTCTCGCTAATAGGCAATAATAACTTCTATGTGACATCCGTCAGCAAAGGCAACATACGCGAAACAAAGCTCCAAGTTAACACCGATGACGACTATCGCGCTGTCGAAAAATGTTTAAGAGCTGAAAACAAAAGCTACTACACCTACCAACTAAAAAGTAGCAAAGGCCTACAAGTTGTAATCAAAGGTATAGAAACAAGTGTACCTGCAACGGAAGTTGCTTATGCTTTGGAAGAAAAGGGATTTAAGGTCAAGTCCGTAATAAATTTAATAAACAGAGACAAAAAACCCCAACCGCTTTTCAAAGTTGAGCTGAGCCCGGAAGACATAGCTCCTAACAAAAATGAAGTGCACCCCATTTACAAACTACCTTACTTATTGCACCGCAGAGTAACTGTAGAGGAACCGCACAAGCGCACAAATCCAGTGCAATGTACCAATTGCCAAGAATTTGGACACACCAAGTCCTACTGCGCTCTGCGATCTGTTTGTGTGGCATGCGGAGAGCTGCACAATACTGCCTCATGCCCCGCAAACAAGGAGGATCCATCAGTTACAAAATGCAGTAACTGTGGAGGTAACCACACCGCAAACTACAGAGGTTGCCAAGTATACAAAGATCTAAAGAGCAGGATTAATACGCGCACGGAATTTGCTCGTTCCAATGGAAACCTTAATACGTATACACCCTCGCAATCGACCCCTGGAGTCTTCTTCACAAAAGCTACGAGATCGTCTTTTGCCCCATCGACTACTACCCAAGGCGTTTCTTTCGCAAGCGTCTTGAAACAAGGAACGATTTCACACGAAACTCGAACTGAGGCACCTCTGACAACAAAACATGTGGAGCAACCATCAAACCAAAGTAGCTTAGAAGCCATGTTTCTATCGTTACAACAAACCCTGAAAGATTTTATGGTGTATATGCAAAACGCAATGCAAGAACAGATGAGAATGCAAGGCCTTCTCATTCAACTGCTCGCTTCGCAACAACCCAAATAATGGCTCTTCTGAGAGTATCACTCTGGAATGCAAATGGCATTCCTCGTCACAAAGTGGAGTTATCCAAATTTCTCCAAGACAATGAAATCGACATAATGCTTCTTGCGGAAACTCATCTGACGGACCGATATAATTTCCAATTATCGGGATATGCATTTTACGGCACAAATCACCCAGATAGTAAAGCCCATGGCGGAACTGGTATCCTAGTCAGAAGCCGCATCAAACATTATCCACTAACGGGATATTCGGAAACCTACCTACAAGCCACATCGATATGCGTAGAATCTAAACGAGGCAATATCACTCTGTCTGCGGTTTACTGTCCCCCACGATTTACAATATCAGAAAAACAATTCTTAGATTTCTTTAATACACTTGGTCAACGCTTCTTCGCTGCGGGTGACTATAACTCTAAACATCCCCACTGGGGCTCCAGACTGACTAATCCCAAGGGGAAGCAACTCTACAACGTACTCACGCGCGCATCAAACAAACTCGACTATGTATCTCCGGGAGGGCCTACATACTGGCCAGCAGATCCAAAGAAAATACCCGATCTTACAGACTTTGCTATAACAAGAAAAGTTCCACAAAACCTGGTAACTGCAGAAGCCCTTGCAGACTTGTCGTCAGACCATTCTCCAATAATTTTCACCCTTCTGGAGTGCCCTCAGATCAGACAATATCCTCGGAGACTGACTTCACACAAGACAAACTGGCTCAAATACAAAAAATATATCAGCAGTCACATCGAGCTGAGCCCGACCATAAACACCGAAGTAGACATTGAAAACTCAGTAGAAGCCCTCAGCTCTATGATTACTGCTGCTGCTCGGCATTCAAACCCCCAAACAACAACAATAACTCCTAAGCAAGATAGTAGATTAACGAACAGCTACATAGACCGACTGGTGTCTGAAAAGCGGCGTGCAAGAAGAGAATGGCAGCACCATAGGTCGCCTGCGTCAAAAAATCGTCTGAGACATGCGGAACGCATACTTCGCAAAGCACTCGAAGCGGAAGAGCAGCTAGCCCATAGCCGTTACATAGAAAAACTATCGCCTACAAGCACCAAATTTCCCCTATGGAGAGCACATGCAAGTATAAAGCCACCTGCAAAGGTAGACACGCCTTTAAGGGACCAGAGTGGAATTTGGGCCCGCAGTGACGAAGAGAAGGCAAACTTCACCTTAGAAATGTCTTCCAGCCAAATCCACCAACTAATGGCTATGCACTTCCATTGGTTCCCATCGCCGCACAAACTGACCCAATTAAAGTTCATTCACTTGAAATAAAAAATGCTATCGGAGATCTACAACCCAGAAAAGCGCCTGGACATGATCTTATTACGCCTAAAATGATTATGGAACTTCCAAGTCCTGCCATAACATATATCTCAAGACTTTTCAATGCAGTACTGCGATGTGGATACTTCCCAACCCAATGGAAAAGTCCACAATCATAATGATCCATAAACCAGGAAAGGATAAAACCCAAGCGTCATCATATAGACCCATTAGTCTGCTACCTTGCTTATCAAAACTTTTTGAGAAGATCTTACTCCGTAAAATTGATTCCCATGCACAAAATATCATTCCATCACACCAATTTGGGTTCCGAGCTAAACACGGGACTATTGAGCAAGTCAACCGCATAACTTCAGATATTCGGACTGCGTTTGAAAACCATGAATACTGCTCTGCCATTTTCCTAGATGTTGCCCAAGCATTTGACCGCGTATGGTTGGACGGTCTTACATTCAAGATAAAGACAATGCTTCCACCAAATACACACAAAGTCCTAGAAAGTTACGTCAGTAACAGAGTATTTACAGTTCGTCAAAATGAGTACACAACAGAAGAGTTCACCATAGGAGCCGGAGTACCGCAGGAAAGTGTTCTTGGTCCTTTCCTATACGTACTATACACTGCCGACATACCAACAGACTCTCGACTTACAATAAGTACTTTTGCGGATGATACGGAAATATTAAGCAGATCACGATGTCCAATTACCGCAACAAGACTTTTGGCAAGGCATCTTACCGACGTGGAAGAGTGGCTGGCCAACTGGCGTATTAAAATCAACGAGCAAAAGTGTAAGCACGTGACGTTCACACTTAACAGAAGCACCTGTCCCCAGCTATCACTCAACGCGACTTTGATCCCGCAATCAAACGATGTTGTATACCTAGGTGTACACCTTGATAGAAGGCTAACATGGCGCAAACACATAGACTCGAAAAAAATTCAGATAAAGCTTAAGGCTAACAGCCTTCACTGGCTAATTAACTCCCGTTCCCCTCTAAAGCTGGAATATAAAGTCTTACTGTACAAGAGCATCATAAAGCCTGTCTGGACCTATGGCTCGCAGCTATGGGGAAATGCTTGTGCGAGCAGCGTGGACATCCTCCAAAGATCACAGTCGAGAATCCTTAGAACCATCACTGGAGCGCCATGGTACATTCGCAATGATTGTATCCACAATGACCTCAGCATCCCACTGGTTGAAACTGAAATAGAGGAACTTAAGCGCAAATATTCTGAGAAGCTTCTTGCCCACCCAAACCAACTTGCAAAATCTCTCACCATGCTGGCAACGCATTCTCGCCTCCGAAGAAACGACCTACCAACCCAGCGACTGACTTGATGGGCCGTAGAACACAAACTACCTCCAATAGGGGATAGTTTTTAAAATAGTTTCTAGATTAAGATTTGAAAAATTATTGTTAGTCTCTTTAAGAGAAGATCCAATAAATACCAACCAAGCATAAAAAAAAAAAAAAAAAAAAATCGCAAGCGCTTTAGTCAAAGCCCGTACTGCTGAACGGTCTGATATCTTGGGACGACCAGGGAAGTCAGGCGTAGTAAGCGGGTGCGTGGTGAGGAAAAGTGTGCTTGGCCTACGGACGGTTCATGCAACCAAGTCGGTTACTTTAGTTTTATTTTTATACACATATGTATGTAACATTTAAGCTATTCAAAATGAGATTGTTTCATCTTACACTAAATAATATTTGAGTTTGTAAAGCGTTCATTGAATAAAATTATTATTATTATTATTATTACCCCTAGTTACCGTAATTAAGCCTAGAATAAGATTAAGATCTCTTCTAACACATGTTACCACATGTAGCCCTTAAGAACCCATGTAAACCAAATCGTACAAATAGCGGCCTTGGTGCCCAAATAAAGACACTCAAGGTTCACACCTCTACCCGCATCTACTACAGTAGTCTTGGTGAGAAAAACGTGTTTGTTTTCAATACAAAAGTGTGAAATTTGAGCCGCTTGTGGATCCAAAATGAATGATAGTGCCAGCTCTTCATATTAAACGTGGTTAAAAAGCTGGACATAAATGGATCCGGCTTTAAATTCTTATGCTCAAAATATTACTAAGCTAATAACAGATACAAAAATTAAGATGTCGTTAAATGAAACAGAAACAGCATGGAACGCCGTGGTAGCCGTAATTCAAAACTTTCTTGGCAATTGCAAATCGCGGGACTTTAAATCAATCTTAGCTGAAATGTTAAAGGCTATCTAAGAAATAGGTTGCAATATGTCTTTGAAGATTAACTTTCTTCACCTGGAATCTTTCCAAGAAATATGGGCCATGCTAGCGACGATTTCACCAAGAAATTACCAGCATGGAAAAAAATGTAATTAGGAAAGTGGAGCCCAGAGATGCTTGCTGACTACTGCTGGGGTTTAGTCAGATATTCTACTGCCCAGTATCGAAGAAAGAGAAGAAACAGGAAAGAAAGTCGATCAAGCCCGACTATAACATACTCTGTACCAACAAAATTATACACTCAGCTTAAATTTTGATGCTGCAGTAGCAGCTGAAAGCAGCGCTGCTGCAGCGAACAGTCTTTTGATCATTACTCGACAACCGTTCATCCGTTCTTCTCCATTCCTTTGGCGGATCGATAAGTTATCCTGATAACTGAATATGTCCAGAAAGAACAAGCCATCTATCTTCAAAACTGTGGGAAATATGACGTGAATATAAACTTGATCTGCCTGCAGACATAAGAAGCATATGTCCCATAAATGTCAAACCTCTATATCTTACCATCTCTGAGATCTGTGCGTTCATGTGGACAGGCCGACGAACAGACAGACAAACGAACAGACGGACATGGTTCGTACCTTCAAGACTTCTAGATATTTAGTAATCAGGATAACTGATCGATCCGCCAAAGGAATGGTGAAGAACGTATGAACGGTTGTCGACTAATGATCAAAAGACTGTTCGCTGCAGCAGCGCAGTAGCAGCGCTGCTTTCAGATGCTACTGCAGCATTAAAATTTAAGGTGAGCGTATAATTTTGTTGTTACAGAGTATGGTATAGTCGGGCTTGAACGATTTTCCTTCTGGTTTTTTTAATACCCTTGCAGAGGGGTATATTGAAATTATCCAGATGTTTGTAACGCTTAGAAGGAAGCATTTCCGACAGCATGATGAGCTGAGTCGATATAGCCAAGTCCGTCTGTCCGTCTCTCAGTCCCGCCCCGTCTGTTTTTATGCTTTCTCCTCCATTAATTTAAAGTAATCGCAACCAAACTTTGCACGAAGTCCTCTGGTATAAATACGCTTCACATTTGTCGGAACCAGCCGGTTCGGATGACTATAACATATAGCTGCATTAGGAACGAAACGAAACTCCGTATTTCCTAGTTTTCTGAGTTTCTACACTACTACACTATAGGTTATAGCTGCCATTGAATGATCGATCGAGAAATAAGTTCTATTGAGAACAACTTACTAAATTCAAATGGAATCGACTCCAATGTTCTTATATCTTCGTTTTTTAGGCACTTGCATGATTCCACAAAGTTTGGTCGAAATAGGACATCTTTATGGGATAGCTCCTATTGAATAGTAAGGTCTCAAAAGTAGTCTTAGTTAGAAAAACGTGCTGCAAGGCTATACAAACTTCGGCCGATCCGAAGTTAATTTTCCTATATTTTTTTGGTTTAAGCATTCTATTTAACAGATATCAGATGTTTTTAAATGGGAGAAAATAATGTTCAAAATTTAAATGAAAAACTCGTACTTGAGTGGCTATAACTTTAGCATTTACGTTGCTAGATTAATAACACAAAACCCGAAATAAGAAAACATATTGGGCTACAGGTTTAAGCAAAATAAAAAATAGCTTTAGTTGAAGATTGAATTTTGATAGTTTATTTATGGTAAAAATTGTTGTTAAAAATGGGAGATTTTAGCATTGAGCTAGTTCACGATTCGGCGAGATGCTATGAAAGTAAAACAATTTTTCTAGCCAGATAAGCTTAATTTATATTTATCGCTATATCTTGGAAACTGAGGGTGTAGTTGGCAGCTGGCAAAGTGTTTGAAAATCCATTCATCTTGCCCACGGTACCTACAGCAACTCTCTTACGCTCTTGCTCAGCCAAATCATGCTATCTCCTTTGCATAGTGCATAGAATTTATGTCTTCTCTCTTCTCGCATTCAATTTATCGAGAGTAGACAGAAGGAACACGCAAGAATGGATCAGGCGATTCAACAGTTAGAATAGTGGTTTCATTGCCAGAAAAGCCTTTCAAGCGGACAGACTAAAATCACGACCTTCCAGTACAAGTTCAAGTAAAGTGAGGTTATATAACCTGCAAAAAGGTGGTAATCGTCATATAACGCATCCAAGATAAATTACTCTTGAAATATCCGGTCTGAAGTTCTAGCGTGATTTCTGCGCACAGGTGATATTTGATGCTTGTAGTAATTGAGCGGTTTAACTGACTCACATTTTGTTCGCAATAAAACACAGACTGCAGCCGCCGACCCGTCATCGCAGTTAATACTGTTTGCGCCTCCGCGCTGTCATCTTATATACCCGTGGCGTAGACGGGCGGATTTTGCTTGGTTATCCCACCCAGAGCTCCAAGTGTGCACATATTACACAGAGGTGCCTGGGATATCGGAAGTCCAAATGTAGAAAGGAGATTGTAAAGACGCTGCCGCATACACATACAGCCGGCGGATAATATTGGTGATCGTAGCTTTTGTGGCGTAACATGCGGAAGCAGATCTTGGAAGTCGTGCCACCACGCCCGCGCCCTCGCACACATAGGACTACGTTGCAGCTTCCTCATGACTGCCACATGAGTACATAACCTCGCCAAACAGTAGCTCGCACACGCCTCAGGGCCTTCTCACCAGCGGAGCACCCCCATACATATTTTATTACTCAAGCAGTGTCGTTTAAAGCAGAACGCATGTGCGAGCAGATTCGCTTTAAAGCAGTGCAAGCAGTATCGCTTGGCCAATGAATAATCTTGATATTTTCTTTTGGTAACTTCGCAACATAGATCACTATGTTTGCTTCTGTTTCTTATCTCATATAATTAGAGTAAATTAAACTTAGTTTAAGTAACGTAGATTTATTGTGTCAAAGGTTTACTCTCAGCTTATGCTAAACAAGTAGCAGCAGTTGCCCTAATATATATTTTGGTAGTAGGTCTACTTTTGTTCCGCAGCAACATCACAGCGAGTCGCTCGGCCCAACGAACGCAACGATGAATTAAATATATAATATGTGAGTAAAAACCTAAGAACAAACCAACCTACCTGTAAGTTTGAAGTGAATGGCAGCCTTTCGCTCGACCAGATTATTTTAGTTAAAAATATCTGAATCTGCGCTTAAAGAAACCTTTTGGAAGGCATATGACTGGAATTTCGATTTATTTTCTTTTCTTTTGCAAATCTTGAAACTATTTGTTATACATCTATATATATAAAACTGTTCAACCTGACTGACTCACTGGTGACCACCGCACAGCCTAAACGGTAAGAAATAGAAGGCTGGAATTTTGACAGAAGTTTCATTATGTGGTGAAAGTGCGTACTAAGGCGGGGTTTTGGAAAATTCCAACCGGAAAAGAAAGAATATTATTATGACTTGAAACTCGGTTTGTAAGCAAAATATGCGAAATAATTAGACACGTATTTCCCCGATTTCGGAAAATCCGCCCACAAGGAAAATTCCCGGAAAAATTGATGTGCAAAAACCTATTTTTCACCCGATTCACTTGAAAATAAGTGAAATAAATTGAGATGTCATTTTCCGATGTTGGAAAATTTGACCATTAGGTCGGAAAATTCCCGGAAAATTCTGCGTGCTAAATAACTATTTTTCATCCGATTGACTTGAAATTCGGTTAGTAAGGAAAGTAAGTGAAATAAATTGAGATATCATTTTCCGATGTTGGAAAATTTGACCCTAGGGCCGGAAAATTCCCGCAAAAGTGTCGGAAAAGTTTGTATGGGGAAAGTTTTATTTACTATCCGATTGATTTGTATCTCGGTTTGTAAGCAAAGTATACGAAATAATTGGACACGTGTTTTCACGATTTTGGAAAATCCACCCACAAGGAAAATTGCCGGAAAAATCGATCTGCAAAATTGAATTTTTATCCCGATTGACTGAAAATTCTGTTTGTAAGGAAAGTAAGTGAAACAAATTGAGATGTCATTTTTCGATGTTGGAAAATTTGACCGTAGGTTCGGAAAATTCCCGCAAAAGCGTCGAAAAGTTTCTATGGGGAAAATTTTATTTGCCATCCGATTGACTTGAAACTCGGATTGTAAGCAAAGTATGCGAAATAATTGGACATGTGTTTCACGATTTTGGAAAATCAACCCACAAGGAAAATTGCCGGAAAATTCGATCTGGAAAAATCAATTTTTCTCCCGATTGACTTAAAATTCGGTTTGTAAGGATAGTAAGTGAAATAAATTGAGATGCCATTTTTCGATGTTGGAAAAATCCACCGTAGGGTTGGAAAATTTCCGGAAAAGCCTCAGAAAAGTTTGTATGGGAATAATTATATTTTTCATCCGATTGACTAGAAACTGGGTTTGTAAACAAAGTATGCGAAATAATTGGACACGTGTTTTCCCGATTTCGGAAAATCCGCCCACAAGGAAATTCCCGGGAAAATTTAATATGCAAAAATCTATTTTTGAATCCAATTGACTTAAAATTCGGTTTGTAAGGAAAGTAAGTGAAATGTTGGAAAAGATTGTATAAAAGTTTAGTTTCCAGCGATTTGCTCCAAACGTATTTTATGAGCTACATTCAAAAAAAGTACAGAATACGTGACTTTAAATATTTTTAAAATCAACCCACAAAGTTAAAAAATATGCTGAAAGTTGTTATATGCATCTCTTTTGATCCTCAGTTGATCAGCTCCATGAACATTTTGAAAGCATCACATAAAATATTGCCAGCATGATAAATTAGTAACAAATTGATGCAAAGCGAGCGAAGCCGCTGGTAAATAAAGCTAGTATGGATATATAGATATATAGGATTTCAGCAATTACGAGTTCTTACCTACCAAATATGGAGTTATTCAATACTCTAATCAACAATAAATGAAGTGTTATTTGACTTGGAAATGATTCAGTAGTGAATATTTATCTGGTTCTTCGATGTGTGATTTTTTCCGTGTAGAACTAGCTGTAGGGATTTTAACATCTCACCACAAACGGCTAATGCCTATAACTAAAAATCAACATAACCCACAATATAAGTTGCTCTCAAGAGCAACAGTAAATTGTACAAATTTAGTAAAGGGGTGCTAAATTAAAATAAACTAAATTGTATAAAATAAATTCGATGTGTGAGATGACACAACAATCATGTATTAGATTTGAGTGATTAGAGGTCGGAATAAGGGGTAGTCGTAAATCATTCCTAGCACGCTACCAAGGCAGGGAGGGTATAGCACAGGGTAAAAACCACATCTTAATTACCCTGATCGTCAATCTGAAAGACATACAGCTTATGGTTATTCTCGTGTGGTTTATATATTTTGGTCTGAATCCTTATATTTGTGTTGATTTTGTAGATTTCTGTAAAGTGCATTTATTATTGTGCTAGTGTGTAGCTTGACAGGATAGGGAAAAAACCCACACCCCATCCAGCTTAATTCAGCAGAACGCAAGAAGTGCACGTCCTCCAAATCCTGTCATGCACTAGTTGGTGGTTTGGTAAACCAATCGTACGCACACGGTACATAATTGGCGCCCGACGTGTGGGGCCCGAAATGACTGAACTAAGACTGATTCCACGTTTGGCATTTCCTGTTGAGCATCCATCACTACTCGATCGGTAATCCCAACAGTTGAGAATCAAAGTTTCGCACCAACACCAGCGTTCAACTAATGTCAGTCACCTTCACGGCAATTGTTCTGCAATATTCATCCAACTAAATTATTATTTTGACTTGACTTTAATATGTTCAGTGAATTCGGCTCTTAAACAGCGACTTCAATTCGACAAGCGAATAGGTCGACGAGAGTAACGATCCTGATACTACAAGTTGATGATAATTTCTTTGAATTTCTCGTATGTAAATAGAATGCAGTCTTATCTCGTGTATGTTTTCCAGAACCACTGTCTTGGAAAAGCGATTTCTATTCGGTATATCCGCAGATTGATCGACCAGAGTGTTGTTAAAAAATAATACGAGTTGTCGTATTGCTATAACCAAATCTTTTTCTTTTTCTTGTGTGTCATGCTTGGAATAGCAAGCACCTAGAGGAGCATTTGACTTAGATCAATAGATCGTTTTAAATTACAATATATAGCTATTGGTAAGCAAGATCGACGATATACATGCTTGTTGACTTTCATTAGGGATTTCGACGAACCAATCTTTATGAATATTAAATTTTTGAACAAACTTTCTAACAAGAGAAAACTATGCCTGTTTCAAACTGACCTGAAAGTGCTCTACAAGTGGTAGATCCGTTTTGCGAAGGCTCCAACGAGGTTGTCAATATCTTTGAGATGACAGCTATTTCACCGTGCGGGAATAAGTTTGCTCTGCACGATTGAATCGTGGTAGAGGAAAGAGTGTACCAAGGGGTCTGTTCACTAGACATACCAATAGGAGTATTACAACTCTTTCGACAAACACAAATGCGAGTTTGCACTCAAGACAGGACGAGATTCAAAGTGATCAGCTTAAGATAGCTAGAATCGTCCAAGACGCTGTTCAATCACAGCAACAACAGCTCATGCAACATTTAACCGATTTTGTTCAGTCACAGTTGTCCAGTCCAGATGGCAAGACCAGATTCTGCCCCACCAGCTACTCCCTCAGTAGCACTTGTAGTTGTCAATAGTCAACTGGGTGACAGAGACCAACAAAATCGACAAAATGGCTCACCACCCAACAGTAATATAAATTCAATTCAAACAACAATTCAACCTGAACAAGTAAGGGCGCTGCAGTCGAGTTTCCCGACTACAAAATACCTTGTTCATTTGTTTTCATTTATTTGTTTTTGAATTTTTGAAGATGAATACAACCGGTTTTTGTAACAGCTATTAAACTGTCTTCCTGAATGTAGGCAACACTTTTTTCTAGTCCTGATTAACAACTGGGGGGCGCTCTTATCAGCTCAATTGTTTCGCTTATAACTCCGGTGTTTTTTGTCCGATCTGATTGTACTTTTCAGAATAGATAAATATTGGGCCTAGCTTGATGTGTACTAAACCACGAGACTCCAACTTGAAAATTGTGGATCTGATGTTTTTTAGGTCTACGATCTGACTGTTTTTTGGTGATATGGTGACAGACAGACAGACGGACATGGCTATATCGACTCGGCTGTTCATGCTGATCAAGAATACACTGAAAAAAGAAATCAATCGGAAACGGGATTGAAAACAGGGTAATCCCGGATAGTCTGGATCCGATCCCTTAAAAGATTGATTTCTATCAGAAAAATTTTTTTTAATCGCAAAAAACAGGATCATTTTAAGCCTGCTCCGGTATTACCCTGTTTTCAATCGCGTTTCGGATTGATTTCAGATTTTTCTTTCCTGTGTATATATACTTTATGGGGTCGGAAATTTTTCCTTCTCCTTGTTACATACATTCGCACAACTTCATGATCCCCCTTTTCCCATTTGCAATGGGAACAGGGCATACAAAGTGGCAAACATTATTCAGAGTTGGCACCTGATATTCGATGGGTCGAAAGTAGGTTTACAAACCAAAGAGCTTTTATACAGGATTCATGCCGTGACAACATAAAATTTGCAAGGTAGTTTTTATCTTTTATGTGATCACCTGCATTTTTTATTCGGAGGCAAAGCAAATGAATGGTTTTGGAAGTTCCATCAATCCAATCCAAACTTTACCTGGAATGATTTATGTATCGATTTTCGCAAGAAATTTGAAGCCATTGATACCGATACTGATATTTGGGAATTGATCAATTCCAAGCGATAGACGGATAAAGAACCATTTGAGGAATACCAATTCGCTGTCGAGAAATTGGTAGAAGAAGATTCTTTAGTTCGTAATGCTAAGACAGCACTCCGGTATGAACTAATGCACTTGGGCATTGGGACATCACCGCGATTGAGAGAAGAGATACGCATACATGACCAATTTTGTAGACAACAGAATCCTTAAATTCAGAGAAGCAATTATGCGCATCGTCAAGGTGTTTCTAAAATAGAAGAAGAGCAAATTTAAGTCGAAGCATTTCAGCGCAAAATAACAAAGTGCTGGAATTGTGGGCAACAGGGACATCGATTCAATGACTGCCTGGAGCCGCGATCAATATTTTGTTACAGTTGCGGCACAAAGGATACCTTTAAGCCCAAATGTTCAACTTGTAACCCCTCGGGCAACGGGATACGCAGACGAATTCCAATCTGTCGCATCCAAAACACTTAAATGTAAACTGAAAGTAAACTCAAACTGAAGCCATTACAGCTTCAAACATGAGTCCGCAAGTTAATCATTCTGATCAATTTAAGGGATCAAAAATTGCGAATATGCATCCCCAACCATTTCATGTTCGGTTAGCTCAATATACTGCCACTCGAAAACTTATCTTTGATGTATTGAGCAGCGAAGTAGGCTACCCAAGCGTTCCACCTTGCGAGTGCGAGCGTTTTGGAAAAAAGTTCGAGATAACTGAAAAAATTTGATTTTTTCAATTTTCCTTAACTCTGACAATCGTATTTACACCGACATTAGTATTGAGCGCCACAGCTTTTTAGCTTTGCTTGATTCTGGAGCCACAATCAGCTTTTTAGGCAGTAGAGCTGACCTGTTAGCGCATCCCAAAGTAAGGAAGTAAGAAAGAATCAATACGGCAAACAATACAGAATGTCAATTTGTGGGTCGTTTATCAACGGAAGTAACATACCGGGACCTTACAAAACCCCTAGAATTATTCATTATACCTGACCTAAAGCAAGACGTTTATTTAGGCGTTAACTTTTGAAGAAATTTTGGATTACTCTATAAGATAATCAATAGCGATAACCATGTTCAATAACTAGACGTAGGTAGGGAGGATGAAGATGAAAAGGCTCCTAAGGTTCATTTGTTATTCCCTAGCCAGCAGAAAAGATTAGACGTAGTGATCTGCAGGATTCCATCGTTCGAAAGGGAAGGGCTAGGGGATTACACAGTTAATTGAACACAGTATCGATGTAGGCAATGCCAGCCCCATTAAGCAAAGGCATTGTGCGTGGAGTAGTAATTGTGTCCTAGTAGTAGTAAATAGTTGTATCTTTATTTAAAACATTTTTATAAGAGAAAAACATAGTTATAATCTACGTAGGTATAAAGATATTTAAAGTTAATTGGCATGGAATATATCCGTCTGCCAAACTCAGCTTACTTCGAGGATGCCTGCCATTTTCGAGTACTACATGCAGCTGTCCCGCTCGTCGCGATATACCACATCGTTCCTCTTTAGTGACAGTGCTGGTCCCCTTCAAGTGTACTCGTTCATAATATTCCGCCGGTATCTCAGAGTCTCCTTTAAGAACTCAGCTAGAATGTGCCTGTCTTCACCGTTTAGAACCGCCAAGTATTCTTCCTTTGTTAGCGATGTCTTTTTCCAGTGTAACTGCCTGAGTTCGCTAAGAATGGGGCATATTGCGATAAAATGGAATACGTCTTCTCTAACCCGTAGGTTGCACAAAGTACATTCTTCGTTTGCTGTCGGAATATGTGGCATAAAATTTAAGGCAAGCTGTTCAACTCCTGCCTTAAATATCACTGATATGCTGAAGGAATCATAAATGTCGTTGAAATAATTTTGCTCGTTTAAGTTGTGGTTCAATAATTTGTATGTGTTTCGGTTGCTACTCTGGATTGCTTTCTGCTCGTAGCTTACTCTGGCTTCTACTTCCTCCCCTTGGATTATTGCTTGTTGCATATGAGGCCAGTTGTGAACTTCACTTTCATTCAATTAATATTGTGCTTTTCAGCTAGTGTTACCCATGTCGAAAAGAATTGCGATTTAGAGCGAAGTAAGTGTTTCGTAACGATTCTTGGCAATCGGTTTTCCGGCATATGCATCACATTGTTTATATAGGTAAAGTGCTGTTCCAGAGTTTGGATGTAGAGTTTCAAGGTGAATGGCGTATTTTGGGGTATTGCTCCACCTCTTCGTAGTACTGGTAACCCCAGACTTGTCCTGCATAGCACATTATCGCTTTGGCGGTTGCTTCAAACATTTTAAATTTCGTGCTATGATATACGTGTTTTTTTCCGAGAAGCGATTTCCAAGTGCTATTCAGCGCCTTCTTTGCATCTGCTAGTTTTTCGGCAATATGTTTTGCAAAATTCATATTAGGTGTAAGTGTTACTCCTAGATATGTGAATCGCTTTACCACCTCTAGTTTCTCCCCATTTATCATCCACTGCTCTCCTTTAGCTGTCCTTTATTATCATCACCTTAGATTTTTGGATATTTATTTGCTATCCCCAGGTGTCGCAATACCGTTGTGCAGCATCTATCATTTTTCGTAGTGTTCGCGCGTCTTCGGCTAATGAAACCATATCGTTCGCATACATCAGGATCTTCACTGTTTGATCTCCTCCTCCTGGCAGTGCCGTAACTATGTCGTCAACATATAATGAAAACAAAAGCGGACCCAGTAGGCAACCTTGTTTTACCCCGTTATTTGTTTTAAACCAATCCGATAGTGTGCTTCCGTCCCGTACTGCAGTTTGGTTTTTTGGGTACAAGCTTTGGATGATATTTACCATTTTAAACGATAACATAGAACTCAATTTCATAATCAATTTTTGCCTGTCGATAGTGTCAAAGGCCGCTTTAAAATCAATAAAGAAAGTGAACTAGTAAGATCGCTGCAAATGTTTTCATTATTGCGTTTATAATAGAAATGCCTCTACACTGAGAAAAAAAATCAATCTATAACCTAGATGGAAAATCTCTTTTTCGAGACGGTTGCAATCTTAAAAAAAAAGAATGAAAAAACTTGAAATGAGATTGAAGATCTCAAAACCAAGATTTTGCCATCTCTCAATGTACTTATCAACCGTTCTACAGTTCTCTGTAAAGATTCAGCTTAAAAATGTTTAACTATGTAGTCTCCAGAAAAACTAAAATAAAAAAATGGAATTTTGTATTAAAGTGCAAAAAAAAAGAAAATATATGCCTCCAGTGGGGTTTGAACTCGCGACCTAAGGCAACTGTTTGGTTATCTTTAACACTGACATTGGGCTGGTGGTCGAGCTGGTTAAGTTGCCATGCAAGTTCGTGTTAAGTAGTCCCCCGAGGTACCGAGTTCAAACCCCGGACGGGGAAAGTTGAAAATACAAATTTTTTTTTCAGTGTATAGTTTGCTGGATTCATGAGGTCGCCTTTCTTCGCGATCGGAAAAATTATGTTCTTACGAAAACTATCTGGGATAATTCCGCTATCAAAAATATCGTTATACACGCCTGTAAGGCGCTCAATAAATTCTGTTGAAGCATTTTTTAAAAATTCCACTGGCACTCTGTCTTCTCCAGGGGCCTTGTTTTTTTTTTGCATTTCTGAGTGCTTCCTGTACTTCTTCCATGGATATCCTACGGTCCATTTCTTCGCTGATGATCTGAGGAATCGCAATGCTTAGTTGTTCTGGCTTGTTGTGCGAGTATAGCATGTTTCGAAAATGATCTGCTAATATGCTGGCATCTGTTTTAATATTGGGCCTAGCCTTTTGTCCATTTAAGAGCCTAACAAGTTGCCAGAAGGCTTTGCTGTCTCTCACACTATTTATCTCCGATTCCATATTCTGGTAATAAATGTACTCCTTGTGTATACATAGCGCCTTATACTGTGAATTTGCCTTGTGGTAGTACGTTTTACTTTTAGCAGTGGCTTCTGGTCTCATTTGTTTCAAAAGGTTCATCGAACTTTTTCGTAGCGTTTCGCAGTTACTATCAAACCAGGGTTGTTTTCGATAACTCTTGTTTGTAGATTGCATGCACTTTGCGGCTTCCTGTAGTCATTCTGTTAGGTTTTCAATGTGCGCCTGGGTTGGGCTTGCATCCGTTCTGCGCAGGTTCGTTTTAAGTTTTTCGGCATATAAAGGGTGATTTTTTAAGAGCTATAGAAAAGTTTTTAAAAAAAAAACACAAAAAATTCAGAAAAATGCATGAAATCCTTATATGAATCGATAGTACGGTTTAATTTAATGTTTGAAGATTATTTCATGCAAATGTTGACCGTGACTGCGCCTCAAATGGTCCATTGACGTGTTTTTTTGTGTTCCGCAACAAATTATTTCTTGTGTCGTTTAAGGTACCAATTTTGACGCAAATCTAACGTAATTAATTTTATTAGTATTGCCCACTATCGGTTTGTGCTTTTCTTTTCAGTTGTGCAACTTAACATTGCTAATTTAGCAAATTTTATTATTGCGGCGTCTGTGCTGTGTATTTTGTTAGATTTTTTTGATTTGCTTGCTTAGAAACTCCCCCTCTTTACACAGGTTTGTGTGTGCGATCGCTTGTGCATATTCTTTTCTTTTTGTGCTTAACTCCCACTCAGCTTTGCTGTTGCTCTGCTCTCAAAGCTAAGAACGCTCGCTATCGAACTGCGCTCTGTGGGTGTTTTTGTTTTTGATTTTTTTTGATTTCTTGATACGCGCTTTGCTCCGCTTTCTCTTTAGTTTTGAGGCCCTCTGATAAATTTGGTGCATTTTGTAGTGCTGCAAAAAGACCTGCACATTTAAGAATGCAAGTGAGTCGGAACAACTTCGGTTTGTTACCTGTCGGTTGTGCGACAGTAGTATGCATATTAAATGTGCTGGGCTAAGTGGACGTGATCTGGACAAAGTTTACTCGCCTAAAAAGGATTGTGGTGCTTTGTGCTGGTCATGCCCTTTGTGCACTAAAAAACAATTTAATTTCTCGCGGATGTTCATCGACGTCAAAAATAAATTTGACAAAATGCTCAAACTAACTAAGCATCTCGCAAGTGAGTTTCTCGCTAGTTCCGAGAGGCTAAGTAAGTATATGTTCGAGTCGCGACCCTCGCGTCGGCTAGAGCCTCAATTTTTAGATGTACCCGTGTCCGGCAACTCGATCCAATTTCCCCTAATAGTATCGAAAGGTCGCCAATAATTTCATTGTCTGTCTCACCAGGCAATATGCTTGATTTGTCTCCTTTCCCCTCCCCGAATCAAGCTGTTGGTAGTCTTTTAGATAAACCTTCTGTCCGCAGATTCGAGCAGCCTCCAATAGCGTCGCCTGATCCTGTTGGCAATGTCTTTGTCTCCGTTCCCATTCCTCCTCAACCTCCTTTACTGTCCGTTATAGCACCGCGTAAGCAAGTTTTTGTATCTAGGCTGTCACCGGCTGTCCGGTGACTTAAACTCGACGTTTAAGTTAAGTGTTCCGTCTGAATCATTTCCAATCATATGTGTCCCAGCATTCTGGTTGCTAGATATAATTGTGCATGAGTTCAGGCAAAAAAAACCAATAAGGCCGATGCCAGTCAACTTAGTTTAGTTCATCCTCACGTGTAGCGTCTAATAGGGTTTCAAAAAACTAGTTCCGTCCGACTGTCCTCTTATTGCCTATCAAAACGTTAGAGGCCTTTTATCTAAGCTCCATACGTTATTTTTGAAAAGAGCATCTTTTGAATTTGACATAGTTGCATTTTCAGAGACTTGGTTAAAATCCTTCCATTTCTGATTGTGAAATCTTGTCAAATGATTTTTTTATCTATCGACATGATCGACCAGATCGCAAAGCTGGTGGTGTACTGATCGCAGTTAAGACCAGCCACAGTTCTGAACTGATCATTGTTGATAAGCCTGTGGGTGTAACGATAAGGTAACGTTTCCATTATTTTTTTTCTTTATTACTTGTTCTTATATCCCACCTTCATCCGATATTGAAATTTATATGCACCACGTAGCCTGCATAAAAGATGTTTTAGCCCACTTACGGGACATTGACACACTGGTTGTTGTAGCTGATTTTAGCTTCCCTAACATCACATGGTCAAATGCTAATGGGTCGACTTACCTTGTACCATCAGTACAGCATGATTTTTTAGATTGTCTGCTTGACATGTCTCTTTTTCAAATTAATCCTGTTCAAAACAATTTAAATAGATTGTAAAATCTTATTTTTGTCACTGATAGCACCAATGCCAGTGTCTCTAGGTCTCCCCCTCTATCACTACCCGAAGATTCTTACCATCCTACACTGGAAGTCTCGCTTTCAGTATTTGGACCTGCCCCTTCAAATTCCAAAATCCCCAATATACCTCGTCGTTGCTTCCGTAAAGAAACTTTACTTTGCTAAGTCATCTCATTTGTGCAACAGGCTGTTCTCCATTGTACAATGCGGTTGATTTAGATTTTGCTATTACCTTTTTCTACGATTCTATTAATTCTCTCTTAGATATCTGCATTCCTAATAGAGTCGCTTCCACCGCGTCACTAAATCCCCCTTGGTACTGTCGTAGATTATCTAATTTCAAAAATATTAAATCCAGATGCTTTAAAAAGCATAAACGTACTGGTTCTGCGATTGATTTTTCTAAATATTCAATAGCAAAATCTAACTTTACACTTTTTAACTACGAGTGCTATTATAATAACTCGATTTAAGGGTTCTTTATTGAACGTGGAAAAAGGTTATATAAGTTTTAATTTAATGTAAGTTTCGCCAGGCAGAGCCAACATGGTCTCAGCCAAGCGATGAATAAGAACAGACTGAATTAATGTCTTAAGAAATGCTTTTGCATATCGAGCGAGTGGCGGACACATACATTTGTATATAAGCCGAAAACTGCTGAGTGCGCGTCTAAGGCAAAGACCCAAGTGGTCGATCATATTTCCTCATGGGAAACAAAGAATGAATTTAAGTGAGCTTTGGTATTTGTATGTTTACTTATGCAACAGAGTGTCACATAGTAAGCTCATATATATGTAGCTATGATTATATATTAAAACATAGTATGTGTACGCTACACCTCCCCTTTTAGAAAGAATAACGTATATTTATGGAGTTATTCTAATATAGTGTGTTGGTGTATATAAAATTTGTTTGCTTAATATAATTTTAATTTTATATTAATTGGTGTGTTGATGACATTAGGGAAAGAATTTCAAAGTAATGAAAAGTAAATTGGTAAAACTTATTTTTTTTTTGTTGTGTATAAGCTTATTTGAATTGTAAAAAGAATTTTAGATCTATTCATTCATTCATTCATTCACTCTTTTAAATATATTTGCTTGCTTAGACGACAAATTTTTATTTTTTTTTTTTTTTTTTCGTTAGGTGTTACGTATTTTTAATCTGTCTTTATGTACTATTTGTTTTTTCTTTCCTGTCCTTATTGTAACATTATCTCTATCTTCTATCTTTTCTACCTTATAAGGGCCAACATAGTTGTTGTCTAGTTTGTGCCCTGTTTCGTTTCTTAGCAAAACTAAATCTCCTACTTCTAATGTAAAATCTGTTGTTTTCTTATCATAATGCGTTTTTCGCTTCTGTTTTTCTACTTCTAGCATAGTCCTAGCTCTTTTGTAGGCTAATTCTAATCTAAACTTTATTTCCTTAGCGTAATCGTCTATATTGTATAGGGGTTCTATTCTATCTTGTTTGTTAAAGTTAATGAATTGTCTCGGTGGCCTTCCGAAAACAAGTTCATATGGGCAGTAGTCGTGTGCTACTGATGGGGTTGTATTAAAACAATAGGTGAAATAATTCAACCATATGTCCCAATCGTTTTTGTCAATCGGAATGTATGAACGTACGTATTCGTTAAATGTTCGATGACTTCGCTCAATGGTACCAAGAGTTTGATGATGATACGCTGTTGAGTGTATATTTGTGACTTTCATGTATTTACATAAGTCAGTGATTATTGAATTTTTATATTCAGTACCCATGTCCGTAATGAAAGCCTTCATTGGACCATATTTGAGTTCGAATGATTCAAAAATTGCCTTAACAACTGTTTTAGCACTTTTGTTTGGTACTGGTATTGTGACTTAATACTTTGTTAAGTCGCAGATAATTGTTACTGCGTACTGATTGCCATTCTCAGTTTTTGGAAGTGGGCCAATGGTATCGATCAGTACAGTATCAAATGCTGTTACTGGCGTTGGGGTTAAAGTCATTGGTGTCTTTGTATGTGTAGTTGTTTTGGCTTTTTGACATTTTAAACAAGTCTTTACATACTTTTTATCGTTGTAGTCATTAAGTGCCAATAAAAATATTTTCGTATTTTCGAAAGGGTACGCGTTATCCCTGAGTGGCCTCCTTCTATTGGTTCGTCATGGTATTTTAACAGGATTGCTTTTATTTGAGCTGTATCGTTTATGTCTATTTTAGTCATCTTTGGGAGTATGCATACTCGTACTTCTTTTAAAGTACTATTGCCCATTTTTTTAAATATATTTAGTGATACAGATTCGAAAATTTTATCACTTGGTGACATTTAAAATTTATTTATGTCAAGTATTCCCGCTTCGGTTTTAAGCCTTTGGAAAAACTGAACTAATTCGAGTTTTCCATTGGAGTACAAATCATAAATTGTGAATCGTGAAATTACTCGTTTTCCGCGTTTGAGCAAACACTTGTATTTGTCGAGTTTTAATTTCGCATATTTTTTGACAGCATTGTTGTTAATTGCGTCATAGACATTAGGCTTTTTATTTTCTTTTTACTCATGCAATTTTTAGCAGTGCTACTAATAGCTTTACTGCTTTCTTTGTCTGCGCAGACTTTCTCCTGTCTTGTTGAAGATCTAGTTGATACTTTTAGTATTTGTCGGTTTTTTTCTTTAAGCTCTCCAATTGTTATTCTGGATAGAGCGTCTGCAATGTGCTTATCCATCCCCTTAAGATATTCTACTGTAAAATCATATTCTTCCAAATCAAGCCTCATTCGTGTGTGCTTGGAACTTGGGTTTTTCATTGAAAAAAGATATGTGAGTGGTCGGTGGTCTGTTTTTACAAAGAAATGCCTTCCATAAACGTTAGGTCTGAAGTGTTTTATTGCCCAGTGTATGAAAGCTAATTCCTGCTCTGTAGTTGATTTGTTGCTTTCACCTTGTGTGAAAGATCTTGATGCATATGCAATTGGGAGTTGCATGCCATTATGTTGTTGTGTTAGTACCGCTCCGCAAGCGTGTTTGCTAGCATCTGTGATTATGCAAAAATCTTTGCTGAAATCTGAGTACTGCAGTAATGTTGGTTTCATTAGTGCTTCTTTTAAATATTCGAATGCTTTATTGCATTCAGGAGTCCATTGGAATTGAACATTCTTTTTACAAACCCTCGTTAAGTGGCGTGAATGTTCTGCGAAGTTTTGGGTAAATCTCCGATAATAAATACAGAAGGCTACGAATTTACGTGCACTATCTGCATCTGTTGGAGTTGGATAATTTTTGATGACGTCGTATTTTTTGTCATCTGACAGAATGCCTTTATCGGTACATTTGTGTCCGAGATATGTAACTTCATGCATGAAGAATGAACATTTTTCTGGGTGTAGTTTTAAGTTGAATTTGCGACAAAGTTCAAAGACGTTTGTCAAATTTTTGAACATATGTTGTTCAGAACATCCGATGACTACTAGGTCATCCATATAAAGGAATGCCTGTGATGGTTCTAGACCTGAAAATGCAAGTGTCATCATGCGCATAAATGAATTTGGTGCGACTTTAAGACCATATGGTAAGCGCGTGTAGCGATAAGAGCCTGTGCTCGTTGAAAAGGATGTCATATTTCTTGATTTTTCATCAAGTTCTACCTGGTGGAATCCAGACATAAGATCGAGACATGAAAGAATATTTAGCTCGACCCTAATTGGTCAAAAATTTCTTCTATTCTTGGAAGTGGAAACTTGTCCGCTAGTATTTTTTTGTTAATTTGGCGATAGTCGACTACTAAACGCCATCTTTTTTCCGTTGAGATTCGGAAGTGATTTCTTGGGTACCATGAGAAGTGGGCTGTTATATTCGGATATGGATGGTTCAACTATGCCATCTTTAATTAATTTTTGTACCTGATCGTTTACTTCCTGCTTTTCTGACTCAGCATTTCTGTAGTTTTAATATATACGGGTGTTTTATCATTCAATCTAAGTTTTTCCTTATCGAAATTGCTCGAAGATATAGGTTCTGTTTCTAAACCAAATATATCACTGTATTCAGTGCAAAGTTCAGTTAGTTTAGACTCGAACTGTTTGGGGAATTTTAATTTTTGCAATATTTCTTTTGTTCTTGTGGTATTTTTCTTATTTGTTGGAATGATATAATAATCATCAATTGACTCAAATTGTATGTTTTGACTGTCAATTTCTGTGTTGTTCGAAGTAGTATTTATTAAACGAATGTATGCATTACTACTGGTTACTATTGAACTTGCTATTATTATACCCGGTTGTATCTCCTGATTGGGTACAAAAACCGTTTTTTCACTAGTCTTTAATCTTACTTGTCGTATGACTTCAGATCTAGCTGGTAACAATAATGAGTCATCCTCGAGTGAGTGACTAATTGGTATTTGGATATGCGGATGGAAGTTTTTTGGGCGCAAGATTAGAGTATCTTGCTCCTCTTGAAAATCTAATAAACAATTATATTTTCTGATAAAATCAGAGCCCAGAATACCATCAGTTGGGATAGAAAAATTTTGGGGTACTACATGGAAATCATGTGGTATTATGTACTTGTCTGTAAGTAATTCTATGGATACTAGGCCATAAGAGCTTGTTTTGCCTTGTCCAATTCCTGTTATATTGCTTATTATATTTGTATTTAAGTTTTGGTATTCATTATGTTGGTGTTTTATCACCGAAATGTCTGCTCCAGTATCTAGCAAAAATGTTAGAGTGGATTTTGTTTCTTCATTTTGGACTGTTATTATGTTGCTTAGATTGAGATTTATTGCGTATACTTTTACTGGTGGCTGTTGTTGTTGTTGCTCAAGGGGTGTTGCTGGTTTTCCGAATTTGCTGTTCGGATGTTTGCGTAGTTGTTATTGTTATTCTGGCCTCTATAGTTGCCATTGTTTTGGCCTCTATAGTTGCCGTTATTTTGGCCTCTGTAGTTGCCGTTGTTTTGGCCTCTGTAGTTGCCGTTGAAGGAACCTCGGCCACGGTTGTGGTAACCGTTGTAATTATTCTGTCTATGTCCTTGGTTACCTTGGTAACCTCTTCCTCTATTTCCTTGATTATTATACTGACCGCGTCCATTATATCCGCGATTTCCTCTATTTGTATAATAGAGTACTGTGTCAGTTTTTCCCGTTGCCTCTGTGCAACT
This sequence comes from Lordiphosa fenestrarum, assembly GCA_035044985.1. Classification (NCBI taxonomy): domain Eukaryota; kingdom Metazoa; phylum Arthropoda; class Insecta; order Diptera; family Drosophilidae; genus Lordiphosa; species Lordiphosa fenestrarum. The sequence goes on from JAWNNO010004518.1 coordinate 220,420, forward strand.
GTTTACAAATTTGGAGATTGCATCGTTCATATTATTGAACGTGCCTGCCTGCATGATAAGTTTGACCTTATCCATATTGCAGTTTGTTGTCATGGATTTAACAGCATGTTGTGTGCTGTATTTTGTTGCCAATTCCGGTGTTAAACCGTCATTGATGTAAGCTCCTTCTAGGGCTTTTGTCAATTGCTCGATTTCTTTCGTGTATATATTTGCGGTTTTATTTTTCTGTTGAAGGTTCATCATTTTCGCTGAAATTACTTCAACTGACTCTCCCTTAACCGAGTTTTTTAATTTTATTATTATTTCATTAATAGTACTTTCCGTACTTATCAAATTTCTAGCATGTCCCTTTAATTTTGTTTTTATTACCGAGACTGCTGTTAGTTCATGCGTGTCTTTGATAGTTTCTACCAAAGCTAAAGCGTCAAGAAAACTTTGTAAGTTTTCTGCCCTACCGTCAAAATCTGATACCAGACTTGAGACAGCTTTAATAAACTCTACCGTAGTAAGCGACATGTTGACTGTTTCTTCTATTGTTGGTAAGATATCAATATACTTATCGAGTAGAACACTCGGGTCAAATGAAGCTCTGTCGTTTAAAGATGTTGGTATGAATAGTTTGAGGTCATAGTGCTCGGATATCTTAACTAGTTTATTTCGCAATGAGTCGAATATCGTTCTAGCTTGAAGCAGATGTAGATCTGTCAATCTCGAGCAGGTTTTGCTAAAAATTTCAGTGACTGCATTGAAGTGGTCTATTAAAGTATGCGTATGCTTAGTAACTGTTTGAGGGTGGATTGGTACACTTTTGTTTAGACATTTGTATGCCTTTTCAAACTCTATTTTATGTAGCTGTATTTGATTGACTATTTCTGGCCATTCCATTTGGATTGGACTCTCAGTTAGTCTTCGTCAGAACTGATCAGAGATATTGATTCTATCTGATCCAATTATCTGATCTATCTGAAACAATTATCTTGCTCGATGCAAATTTCAATTCGCACAGGATACAAAGCAATTCTATAGCTTTGTGAACTCTAAGCGTAGATCTTCTTTCTTTACCTTCCTCTTTTTTCTGGGTAACCAAAAGGTTGGCAATGATTCCACAGCTGTTGACTTATTTGCTGATTTCTTCCAATCAACTTATTCCTCTGTCCAATATGCTAACACTTCTTATCCTTATAACATTACTTCTTCCAACTCTATATGTGATCCCGAAATTTCCGAAACTTCTCTTCTTTCATTTTTAAAATCAATAAAATCCTCATTTTCTCCTGGGCCTGGCAACATTCCTAGCTGTGTGCTCAAAGAGTATTCTTGTTCTTTATGCAAACCTTTGCTAACGCTTTTCAATCTATCACTCAATTCGTCTGTCTTCCCATCTCTTTGGAAAGAATCTTACATTATTCCTCTCCATAAAAATGGTGGTAAGTCGGATATTTCAAATTACAGAGGCATTGCTAAGCTTTCCGCCATTCCGAAATTGTTTGAAGAGATTATAACCGATTTTAGCAAGGCCTTTGACTCTGTCAACCATGATCTTCTCCTCTTTAAGCTCGATCGACTAGGATTTCCCTCCTCTTGTTCTTGCTTTGGGCTTCGTTCTATCTAAAAGATAGAACTCAAAAAGTTCTGCTTCGTTCTAAGACTTCAAAACCTGTGACTGTAACCTCTGGTGTACCTCAAGGTAGCCACCTGGGTCCTCTGTTCTTCACTCTATTTATTAATGATCTCCCTACAATATTATCATATTCTCGGATACTCATGTATGCCGATCACGTTAAACTTATTTTATCTTTCAACAACCCGATTCATTCTATTGGATTGCAAGATGATCTTAACTCCTTGCAGTCTTGGTGCTTGGTAAAACATTTGCACCTGAATTGCTCCAAGTGCATGTTTATGACTTTCCATCGATGCAAACCATTTCTGGTTTCCTATACGATTGGTAATGAACCGTTGCAACTTCTTTCGTCTGTCGTTGATCTTGGAATTCTGTTTGAACCCAAATTGAGTTTTAATCACCATATCTTCCCTATTGTTAACAAAGCGAATGGTGTACTTGGATTCATCAAACGTAGGTCGAAGGAGTTTAATGATCCCTACACCACTAAACTCCTTTATACTGCTTTAGTCCGTCCCGTGCTAGAATACTGTTCATCCGTATGGTGTCCGCAGTGTAAAAAGCATGTTGATCGTATTAAATCAGTTCAGAAACAATTTTTGCTTTTTGCCCTTCGTGGCCTAAATTGGGACCCTAACCTCCGTTTGCCATCGTACTCCAGAAGACTCTTGCTAACAGACCTTCCTTCGCTAGCTAACCGTAGAACAGTCTTAGGTGTTTCTTTTCTTCACAAGTTAATTATCGGTGATGTAGATTCTTCTGGACTCTTACGTCGCCTTAACTTCTCTGTTCCTTCTAGGCCAACCAGAAACTTCTTTCCTTTAATCTTGTCTAGATGCACAACTGATTATGCCCAGCATAATCGATTTCGGGTTTTATGTCAAGACTACAACGATCGTTATCACTTCCCAACAAATCTCTCTCTTTTCTACTCTTCTTCCCTTCCCTCCGTCCCTTTACACTTATCACCGTGAAAATGTCTGACCACTCCCAGCTGTGAATAGGGGCATAGCTTGCCGGACTGGCTAATAAATCTCCCCCACCGGGTCAGAGATTTTTCGGTTATCCTTTTAGTTTTATTTTAATATATTTTTAATTTGTAATATTCTATTTTTGGTTACTCTTCCATTTTATCTTTAATTATAGTTTTATGCCTTTATTCCTCTCTGCATTTGTAAGCCTGCATTTTCTTATTCTTTTTTTCTTACCTTTTCACATCTCTTCAGGGCGGTTCCGGGCTTCACATAATTTATTAAACTTTAAATGAAATTAATACCGAACGATTTTGCGTTCGCTGTTCTGGTATTCGACTTGCAATTTGACTGTTTCAGTTACAATTGTTTTTCTTATAACAACTCGCTGAACTTAATCAGTTTGATAAAACAATCAAAATACAAACTCTGCAAAAATCAATAGTGCTTTAATATAGCTGTTTAATATCTCGCTTTGTTTTAATAGCATTTTTATACCCTGTTCCTATTGAAAATGGGAAATAGGGGAATCATGAAGTTGTGCGAATGTATGTAACAGGGAGAAGGAAACATTTTCGACCCCATTAAGTTTATATATTCTTGATCAGCATGAACAGCCGAGTCGATATAGCCATGTCCGTCTGTACGTCCGTCTGTCTGTATGAACGCGTCGATCTCAGAGACTATAAGAGAAAGAGCCACAAATTTTTGCATCAAGGTAGACTTTTGCTGTATGCAGATCAAGTTTGTCACAAATTTGGAAAATCACCCCCCGTCCCCATTTTATCCCCAAAAAACCTAGACCTCCTCTAGAAATTCTAGACCTAAAAAGCCGTCAGATCCACAAGATCCACAGATTTCAAGTTAGAGCCTCGTGGTTTAGTATATTACTGTGAGCAAAAAGTAAGGTGTAAGGGTCAATTTAAACTTCGCGTGCCTAACAATTCGGGCAGGTTTTTTTTTCTTGTGTTGGCAGGACTGTTGATGACATCTGGGCCAAATTTCATGTGAATGTCATTATCAGTAATATATTTACGCTTGTGTTTTCCAAACGACCAAGAGTGCATTTTTCGATTTTTACAATGTCTGACCAGAGAAGTGCCATCAAATTTTGTTAGCGGAATGAAATTTCGGCTGCGGAAACGTTGAGGATGTTGCGGAAGGCCTTTGGTGATTCTACCATGTCACAAAAAAATGTTTATAAGTGGTACAAAGACTTCAAAGAGGGTCGAGAACGTAAGGATGACTTGGAGCGCTCCGGACGACCATCGACGTCAACAGATGACCAACACGTCAATGAAGTGGAGGAATTAGTGCGCAAAAATCGTCGGTTGACTGTTAGAGACCTTACTGATATGATCGGAATATCAGAAGGATCTGTGAAAACCATTTTGAAAGACCATTTGGGCCTACGAAAAGTCAAATCTCGTTTCGGTACCGAAAGTTCTCAATTTCTTGCAAAAAAGGCATCAAAAATTCGACGCAGTTCGTTCCGCAACCACCGTATTCGCCTGATTTGGCTCCGTGTGACTTTTGGCTATTCCCAAAACTCAAGAGACCACTTCGGGGAACGCGTTTCGAGTCGATTGAGGAGATAAAAGCAAAATCGAAGAAAGAGCTGATGGCTATACCGAAAAGGGACTATTTGGCATGTTTCGAGGATTGGAAAAAACGTTGGCATAAGTGTATTTTATCGGGAGGGGATTACTTTAAAGGGGATGAAATTGATTTAGAAGAATAAAAAAAGATTTTTCATTCTACAAAAAAATTCACCTTACTTTTTGCCCACAGTAGTACATCAAGCTAGGCCCAATATCTATCTTTTGTGAAAAGAACAATCAGATCGGACAAAAAACACAGGAGTTATAAGCGAAACAGTTGAGCTGAAAAGAGCACCCCCAGTTGTTGGTCAGGACTAGAAAAAAGTGTTGCCCACATTTAGGATGACAGGAATAGCTGTTACATTCATCTTCAAAAATTCAAAAACAAATAAATGAAAACGAATGAACAGGGTATTTTGTAGTCGGAAAACTCGACTGCAGCGCCCTTACTTGTTAGAAAATTACGAACTTACATCTGATTTCACATGCTCCAAGCAATGTGAATTCAAATCAAGTAATTCTATCAAATTATGATCACCAGAACAGGTTGCCAAGTCGAAATAGAGAAAATTTAATGTAAGTGAACAGTCCTGTATATTTGTTAAATGGTTTTGTTAGCTCTAATATCGACTCTGACCACAACAGGCTTTGAATCGGGGCATAGCTGGCCGGACCGGCAAATAAATATCCCCCACCGAGTCGGAGTCGTTATTAGTTTATTTTGTAATTTGGTTAGGCTTTCTTTTTTATGCCTCCTTAGTAAATAAGCCTTTTTATAACGTGTTTACAAATTTGTTGACAGCCTTTGTTTGTCGACTATTAATAAATAAATAAAATAAAAATAAAAATTCGCACAGCTCGATAATTTTTTTCCCATTTCTGTCAACTTGCATGTCCATGGCAATTCTTGGCTTTACGGTGATACTGTGTGCTGTATGGTGACTCTCCGTTTCTACTTGTTCACTTACTATTCTCGCATTAAGGTCTCCAATTATCATTGTTTTTTCCGACCCAACCTCTAAGAGAGCTGTGGGTGTAGATCCCACTTAGAATTTGCAAATCCAGGAGTCGACTAATTCCTTGACCAAGTTGCCGCCAATTGCTCCAATAAAAGGTCTTCGATTTCGTTCAATGTATGTATGTGTTTAATTTCGATGCGCTTGCGTGTGTTGCATTTGACTGTGCACTGCCAACTAAACTCGCTGCCGCTAAGCTCAAAGCAATGCGCTTAGCTTAACAGAGAATGAGAGCGAGGTGAAGAAGCAATGAAAGAGGAGAGGCAATCGGACTTGCCAACTCCATTACATTGTTTACAATGCGTTAGGTGGAAATTACATGACGTTTCATTACGTGATTTCAGTTGCGATTAATACAGTTTAAGTTTGAATTTGAAAGTTAATGATACAAAATTATAAAATAAAGAATAATGGTTTTCTCCTCCAACATCCTCCACGCGTAAAAAGAATCTACTTTTAAACAAATTAAGTTAAGAAAGAGGAAGCGGAGCCAGTTTGTGGATTGGTCGTCTAAAATTGCCCTTTGATGTTTGAAGATCAGCTACACGGACCTTCCCGTCGCTGCCTGGGATAGCAGACGTGACTCGACCCAATAGCCACTGATTTGGGGGTGTGTTGTCGTCATGGATGATGACGAGTTGCCCAACATTGATATTGGGGTGCTCCTTCGTCCATTTGGCCCGCTGTTGCAACGAATGAATGTAGTCGCGTTGCCATAGCGACCAAAATTGTTGTTTCAGGTAGGTCACTCTTTGCCATCTGTCGAGAGAGCGAATTTGCTTGTCGTTGTCCTTGGAGAAAAGTGTTTCTTCTGGGATGGACGTTAGTGGTGACCCATTCAGAAGATGTGCTGGAGTTATGGCGTTGACATCGTTAGGGTTGTCCGACATTGAAGTAAGCGGCCGAGAGTTAAGGATTGCTTCGACTTCGACGAAAACCGTTTGCAATTCTTCGAACGTCAGGTTAGAATTGCTGCTGTTCTTCAGGACCAGTGTCTTAGCAGACTTAACTGCAGCCTCCCAAAGCCCTCCAAAGTGCGGTGATCTAGGGGGAATAAAACAGAATTGAAACCCTTTACAGTTGCTGTATAAGTTGATTTGGTCAACAACGTTTGAATTGATAAATTTCTCTTTGAATTCAGCCAACTTCGATGCTTCGCCAACAAAATTTGTTGCGTTGTCGCAGTAAAATCGGTTCGCAACGCCACGCCGTGAGATGAATCGTCGAAGACAGAGTAGAAAAGCGTTTGTAGACAATTCCGAAAACAGTTCTATGTGAATCGCTTTTGAAGCAAAACATACGAATATGGAGGCATATGTTTTGTAGGGTTGCTTTCCTCGTAGTTTGTATGACGTGTAGAAAGGTCCACAGAAGTCAACTAAAGTGACTAGGAATGGTCGTTCTCCACCTCGTAAGCGATCAGCAGGAAGTTGTCCCATTATTTGTTTCAGGAGACGTGGCTTATAGTGGAAACAGTGGATGCACTGCCGTACTACAGCTCGAATGAGTGCTCTTGCATTGATGACCCAAAGTCTTTCTCGAAGCATTCCTAGAAGCATCTTTGGTCCAACATGTAGATTGCTTCTGTGTAAAAATTCGACATACAATTTGGTGAAGCGATGATCCTTGGGCATTAGCGCTTGATATTTGGAATCAAATGGTATATCTGCGTGTTTAAGCCTACCACCCACTTTCAACACACACACCTTGCTCCTTCCTAATTCCATATCATGAAGAAAGGGCGTCAGTCCTTGCAGACTGGGTTTTAAGTCCTTATTTTTCTGCAGTGCGAGGATTTCAGGAGCGTACGATGATTGCTGAATGTGAGCTACGATATTCCAAAATGTTACATTGAGTTCGGGACTTGGTATGTGTAAGACGTCTGCTGGTGTCAGTGTTTGATCTGCCATAGTTCCATTTGTGCTGCGATATATATATGACTTGATCCGTAAGACTCGCAAATAAGATGAGCAATTGTTATACCCGTTACTCGTAGAGTAAAAAGGGTATACTAAAGTCGTGCAAATGTATGTAACAGGCAGAAGGAAGCATCTCCGATATCATAAAGTATATATATTCTTCATCAGCATCAACAGCCGAGTCGATATAGCCATGTCCGTCTGTCCGTCTGTCCGTCCGTCCGTCCGTCCGTCCGTCCGTCCGTCCGTCTGTATGAACACCTAGATCTCAGAGACTAGAAGAGCTAGAGCAAAAAAATTTTATACGTAAGCTAGTATTCCCTGTAGGCAGATCAAGTTTGCTTCAAATTTTGGCCACGCCTCCTTCCGCCCCCGCAATAAAAAATATTGAATAACTCCCACAATTTTTAAGATATTGAGCTCAGATTTTGCAGTGTAGTCTATGTGGCCAATGTCTACAATCTCACAAGTTTTCAAAAGGATCGGATAATAAATGGCCGAGTTAAAAAAATGTTGCATACTTATCCGAGCTGAGCTGAGTAACGGGAATTTCGAAGTCGCGCAGTGCCGACTTTAACTTACGTTCTCGTTGATGATTGTGTTCAGTATAGATTCTGGCGCTTCTTTCTGGCTGCACATCATGGTGAATTTAGACCGTTGTTCGATTGGTACATGGAGCTTTTCTGGCATTTTTGACCAGTTTTCGTGTGGTTGCAACAGAAACTCATGTCCTGTTAACCACATATTCGTGAGTAAATCAGCTGATTTACATCCACGCGACAATATATCCGCTGGGCTCTGTGCCGATGGGACATGTCTCTAATTGATATCGGTATTATGCTGTTGTAGTTCTGACACTCTGTTGGCTACAAGTTCAAGTTTGGGTATCGTCTGTACCTTGATGGGTGCCACTTTAGATTTGGCAATGAGTAGGTTGGTCTTGCGTTCGTTCTCGATACTTGTGCAAACGTAGATGCAGCATCCATACGCTCTCTCTGAAGCATCTGCGAATCCATGTATTTCGCAAGGGTTATCCTTGAGAGTGTGCACAAATCTGGGAAACTTTAGCTGATTAATTCCTTGCAAGTCATCTGTCAGTTCCAACCAAGTATCCTTAAGATTGCCTTCGAGCGGCGTATCCCATTCCAGTTTCTTTATTGTAAGGTCTTGTAGAAAGATTTTGAACCTAATGATGATTGGACTGATAAGACCCAAAAGAATTCTGGCAACGGCTGATAAGCACGATCGTCTTGTAATCGGTTCAACCGGCGTGAATTGGTTACGAAAGACGAATATGTCGAGCATGTACGTTACCGTATTCAAGCAATATATTTGAATATCGCTGCTTGGGTCAGGTCTCCACAGAATCAGTTGAAAACTTCTATCCTGTTCGTCTACAATAAACTGGCGGTACATTTTGGCTATGTCTCCTGTTAATGCGAACCTATTAATGCGAAACGACAATAGCGTAGTAATCAAATCTTGTTGTATCGTCGGCCCAACCATTAACAGTTCATTTAGTGAGTGCCTCGTAGTTGCGTTGTTAAACTTTGCGGACGCAATACGCAGTGGTGAGGTATAAAGTAGTGGGCCAGTTCTAAATCAATCTGTGGAGCTAAGGACATGTGATTTAATGCGATATATTCATCCATAAAATCGCAGTATGCATTTTTGAGTGCAGCATCTCGATCGAATCTTCGTTCAAGAAGTTTGAAGCGTTTCATTGTCATATCGTATGATGATCCCAGTAAAGAATTCGACTTCTTAAATGGCAATCTAACTTGCACAAAACCATCGTGTCGTAGTGCAACTGTTTTGCAAAAATGAGCTTCGCAACGTGATTCTTCTTCAGTTAGCGTATTGGGTTTGTTATCGTATTCCTCAATGCTCCAGAATTTTCCTATAAGAAGTTCAAGTGGATCAATTTCTTGTGTAAAATTGCAGATTTGTACCGAGTCCATATTGGCTTGACCTAATTTCCCTCCAACAATCCAGCCATACGCCGTGTTGAGAAGGCATGGCAGATTTTCACCCAAGTTGTATTTGCCATCTCGTATTGCTTCAAAGAAACCATCAGTGTTGATTAGGACATCGATTTTGTTTGGTTCAGAGAACTGTGGGTCTGCTAATACAATTCCAGAAGGTAGCCTCCAATCCGTCATGCTAAGTCTCTCCTGTGGTTGATTTGTGCAGATTTTCTTAATCACAGAAAATGTAGATGCCCATTCAAAATCAGAACATCGAGATTTGAGCGTGGTGACGACTGTGTAGTTGATCCTTTGCTTTCCAATTAAAATTCCAGTAACCTATTGATGTACACGTTGTTTGTCTAGACGAAGACGCTTAACAGCTTCCTCAGTTATAAAACTGACTTCAGAACAAGAATCCAGAAGTGCACGAACACAATGAAATTGACCAAGATTGTCCATGATTATACTCTGTACCGAAGGTACATAGAGTCTTATAAGTTTGTGCAAAAGTATGTAACATCCAGAAGGAAGTGTCTCCGACCCCATAAAGTATATGTATTCTTGATCAGCATCAACAGCCGAGTCGATATAGCCATGTCCGTCTGTCCGTCCGTCCGTCCGTCTGTCTGTCTGTCTGTCCGTATGAACGCACAGATCTCAGAGATGGTAAGAGATAGAGGTTTGACATGCATGGGACATATGCTTCTTATGTCTGCAGGCAGATCAAGTTTATTTTCAATTTTGGCCACGCCCCCTCCCGCCCCCTCAATTTAGAAAAAACGTCATATCTCCCACAGTTTTGAAGATAGATGGCTTGTTTCTTTTGGATAACTTATCGATCCGCCAAAGGAATGAAGAAGATCGGATGAACGGTTTTCGAGTTATGATCAAAAGACAAATTTTCTTGGTACAGAGTGTGCTATAGTCGGGCTTGACCGACTTTCTTTCTTGTTTTGATAAGTGCAGTTGGCAATAAGCCTCTTCTGTATGTCTGTGCAAGCAAAGTAACATTTTTTTGAGAGTTTTGTGGTGATACTGGAACCACAGCTTGGTAACTGGTTTTGAGTGAACCTGAAGTTGATGGAGTCAAATATTGATGAAGAATTGTATGATGTGTGGATTGACAAACCTTGCATCTGGACTTAGATTGACATTGTTTTACTCTATGATTTGCACGCAGGCAATTAAAGCAGATGCCAGTCCTTTTAACATGATCGATACGCTTTTGTAATGGAAGATCAGCAAACGATTTGCAATTGTACAAGAAATGGTCAGTCGATTTGCAATACAAGCATACGCAGCTAATATTTACAAATGTCTTTGAAGTTGACGAGTGCCTTGACCTATCCTTATTAGGTTGACTCGAACTTCCCTTTTGTTTCTCAAGAAATTGACACCGTCTATTGAGGATATTACAAAAATCCTCCCATGAAGGTAGATTTTCAAAATCTTGCTTCTCGTCATACTTCGATTTGGTCTCAGAGTCTACTTTGGTGAGAAGAATGTGGATCATGATGCTGTTCATTATATCTCTTGACGACCCAAGCGTCAGAAGTGATTCACGGATTGCGGATGCGTTTTCAACGAGCTTCTGTAGAGCTGTTGCCTCTGGTTGTGCCATTCCAGGCAGTAGAAATAAGCTTGACATACAGTCGCGAAATATAAGGACATCGTTATCGAATCTAGATTCCAGTCGTTTCCATGCTTTCTTATAATTGGATTCAGTCAGTTGAAATGATTGAACAACTTCAAGTGCAGATCTGGACAAGCAGTCGATCAATTAATTAAACTTTTCCATAGTTGGAATGGACTTGTCGTTATGCACTAAGTTAACAAATGAACTCTTGAAGCGTTTGAAATTAGAATATTTGCCATCAAAAACATGCAGTTTGAGCTTTGGCAGCCTGTTGTGGTGTGCGTTTCCTGACGAAAATTATCCATTCAAAAAGCTTGTGTCACCTGTCGATGTCTGATTCTGATTCCGCTTCTCTTCAATCAGCGATAAGATTTTGACTTTTGCAGCGATAAATAATTCCTCTAATTCTGCAAGTGAAGAGTCTACGGAATGCAAGTTCTCTATTTTTATTTGGATCTGTATGAGTTGATTGTAATATGACTGCAAAATTTGCAGCCTGCACTCAAGTGCACTAACCTCTTCCTTTTTTCCAATGCTTATGACCTTTTCGTGTAAGTTTTTTATATGCCGCTCAAACACAGTCCTCTGAGTTCTAAGAAAAACCAGCTGATTTTCAGGTTTGTTCTTTGCAGCTGGGCCAGCCTTGGTGCCAGCGCCTGCAGCTGCATCGTCATCGTCACTCATTGTCATATTCAAATTTATTTACACCTGCCTATGACCAGCTACCAATAATAATTTGAAAACACACGCCAGTTGAATCCAATGAAGTTTATGATTTTATTTGGAAATCAAAATTAATTGGCTGTGTTTACCATAGCAATGACCCACTGTGATGATGAGAAAAATGCAAGCGAGAGTGTATAACAATGTGCGTGACTGTGTGTGTGAGAGTGCGTATGCGAGTGTGTGTTTCTTTTTTTTTTTTGAATTCGATTATTTTTACATTTATGTTACAAACTCAATATCTAGTTGGGAGTGGGGCTGCATCTTTGCGGTACGGCCGTTAAGCAATGCTTCGCAGAGACCTCAGCTCCACTACTCAACAATAGCTCTTCTTAGGTGCTCTATTCTGCGCAGCTCTACCATTATCTGGGCCGAGTAGGTGCTTATCAGCTCCCACGTCCTGCTGCTTTCTAACATTGTTGGAACCAGATTCGTCACAGCTATACGCCTATTAAGAGACGCCTCCAGTTGCTCCCGTTCACGTGAGAATCTGCCACAGGCAAATAGCACGTGCTCCACATCTTCCTCAGTGTCGCCGCACCAGGTACACTCTGCGCTCTGGTCGTGGCCAAAACGATGCAGGTAACTGCGAAAGCAGCCGTGACCACTTAAGATCTGCGTCAGGTAAAAATTTACCTAACCGTGCTTCCTGCCTACTCACGTTTTCAGATCTGGTATGAGTCGGTGCGTCCAGCGACCCTTGGGGGACGCATCCCAGCGGTTTTGCCATCTCTCTAGGCTCTGCAGTTTTGCTGCAGTCCGAATGGCATTTTTCGTCGCCGGCGTATATCCTTTGCCGTGGGTTTCCGCGTATACTTTGGAGATGTCGGCAGCCAGCTCTTCCAGAGGAGCCAGTCCAGGGATGACCAGCGCGGCATCATCAGACATAGTACGAAATGCACAACAAATACGAATCGCACTCAAGCGGTGAGTTGACTCCAATCCACGTCTGTAACTCCTGATGAGTAGGGCATCCTTCCAGACTGGCGCTGCATAAAGCATTGTGGATCTGGTCACACTCGTGAGTAGCATCCTTTGACCTTGTCTTGGGCCTCGGGTGTTGAGCATTAGCCTCGATAGTGCTCTATTCGTCGTGGCTGCCCTTGTATTAGCATACTCCAAGTGCTCGCGGAAGCTCAATCTCGTCCAAATACGCCCATCACGCCCAAATATTTTAGGGCCCTCTTAGAGGCCACAGAGGTATTGCCGACCGTAATGTGGGCTGTCTCTACCTTTTTTCTGCTATTAATCAGCACCGCTTCAGTTTTATGAGGTGCCAGGTCTAACCCCATCGATAGGAGCCACTCCTCTATCTGCCTTATTGAGTGGTTACATAGCGACTCTGCCTGAGCAAGCTCCTTCGCAACAACCACCACCGCCACGTCATCCGCAAATCCTACCACCTGGACTCCTGGGGGGAGAGCTAGTCGTAGTACACCGTCGTACATGGCATTCCATAATAGTGGGCCAAGTACGGAACCTTGCGGGACACCTCCGGTTACTTGGTACGACTCCGTGCAAACACTGGTGTCGTATTTTAGCACTCTATTGCTCAAGTAGCTTCTGATTATAAAAAGCAGATAGGCTGGGATTCCAAAGCATGACAGCGCGCTAAGGATGCAGCTCCACCTTGCCGTGTTGAATGCGTTTCGTATGTCTAGTGTGGCAACTAGACAGTACTCCTTGCCTCCTCCCTTCCATCTAGTGCCCTCTATCGCCTTTGACGCCGTGTTCACTACCATGTTGATGGCATCGATGGTGGATCTCGCCTTCCGGAACCCAAATTGGCGGTGTGAGAGGTCGCCAGCTGCAGCAATGGCCCGTTCCAGACGTGTAGCGACTAACTTCTACAGCAGCTTCCCAGCCGAGTCGATGAGGCAGATTGGCCTGTACGAGAATGCTTCACCTGGTGGCTTGCCCGGCTTTGGGAGGAGTACAAGCTTCTGCATCTTCCAGTTCTCCGGGAAAGTGCCTTCTCGGAGACATTGGCTGTATAAAGCCGCAAATACCTCTGGCTCGAGGGTCAGCGCGAGTCGGAGGGCTCTGTTGGGGATTGAGTCCGGGCCAGGAGCCTTGTTTATTTTGATGCTACGAGCCGCAAGTAAGATCTCCTCTGCTGTTACCTCGTCGATGGTCGCGTTTGGCGAAAGCTCCGTTGCCTCTATCATCTCCTCATTTCTGTGTGGGAACAGCTCCTCTACTATGTGCCTGACGAGTATGGGGTCACTTGGCTGAGGCAGTTGCTGCGCCTTTAGCCTTTTAACCACAGTTTTATAAGCACTTCCCCATGGATCATGTTCTGCAGAGTCACAAAGCTCTAGAAAGCAGTTCTGCTTGCTCTCCTTAATAGCCGCTTTGAGAGCTCCTCTGCAACCACGGAATGTTGCCTGGCATTCGTAGAAGGCTGGACTTCCGCGTGAGCGTTGATACTGCCTTCTTGAGTGGTTGCAGGCGCCTGGCCTCTGCTATTAGGTCGTTCCACCAGTACACTGGTTCGTGGTGTCTACCAAATGGCTTGCGAGTAGTCATGCTAGCGTCCCATGCCATCTCCAGGCGAGTCATGACGTTTCTGCCATACATTCTGCGCTTCCTGAAGCTGATAGATTCGCCAACGAGTCCGCAAAGTTCTGTGTTCTCATTGACTCAGCACAGTACATTTTCCAACGGGAGGCGGGATTGATTTGCCTTCTCATTGGTTCGCCAACAGTACAGCGAATGGCCAGATGATCGCTTGCCGTGTACTCGCAGCATAATCTCCAGCTAGCACTAGGGAAAAGACAGCTACTGACGAAGGTAAGGTCCACCACGGATCCCATACTGGCTCTGCTGAATGTTTGTTGAAGTCCCCGGCAATGATCATTGGGCTTCTACCACTGGCATCGGCCACCAACGCGTCAAGGATGGCAGAGAATTCTGCCGTACTTAGGCTGGGGGCGAGGTACACGCTGTAGACCCACATATCGCCAAATCTTGCCCGGACAAAGCCATCCTCGGCACTTACATTGGAGAGTTGTGCTGCAGCTAAGCCACAAATCCAAATAGCTGCTTTCCCTGAGTTATCCACGGCCCATTTACTTTTGTCTCCAACTCTATATGGCTCACTTAGAAGCGCAAGATCTGCGGGCCGTTCCCGCACTGTTTGAGACAATAGATCCTGCGCAGCGGTGCAGTGATTCAGGTTAAGCTGGATCAACTGCATGCTGGGGCTTTTTCGTCACCTCGTTTCTGCCAGACATTGGGCACTTGGAAGCACCTTGATTCGTTGGTACAGGTTGCAATTTTGTGACCAATTACACCGCACCTTATGCAGCAGTTCGTGCGATCAACGGGGTTTTTGCATCTGCTCGCAATATGTCCAGATTCGAGACATCTATAGCATCTTTTGACCCCTTCGCTCTGTTTAATACGGCAGCGTATCCATCCTATTCGTACTTTGCCTAGATCCAGAACTTGCTTTGCAAAGTTACAAAGCTTTCTCCTAGAACCTGCTCCAGCTCTGCTCTCAACTGCTGTGTGCATTCCATGCCAGTTCCGTTAAGCTCCAGTAGCAGATCTCCATTAGCTGTGCGACTGACCTTGTTTACCCTCTCGCTCACGCTTTTCAGCTGGTCATCCTGACGCCTCGTCACCATATTAAGCACATCTCTATAAGACATACCATCCTTATCAGAAACAACAAAGGCGTCTGCTCTTGGCTTTGGGATGGGCTGCATATTTGACGCTTTAGGCTTACGTTTGTTGCGCGTTTTGTGTACCTTCTGCCACTGACCGGAGGGACCGCTAATACTAGGGCCGCCTGTTTCTGCGGGACAACCAACTGTACCGTTTTGGCGCGTTGGCCTTGGCACTGGCATTGCTCCGTCGTGAGCAGGCTTGGTCGCCGCTGTTAACGCAGGTTTCCTTTTGTCCACCTGCCTTGTATGGTCCACTGTCGCCTGATTACCTCCAGCCAAGGGGTCGCGTATAACGATGGGTGTGGTGGCCATCTTGCATGCAACTTCTTGACCCTGTGGAGAGGTCTGAACAGCACTCTCAGCATGTAGGATGGATTGGCTTGGGCCTACAGCCTTATCTATTCTTCCCGATGTAGGTGGCGATGTTTGCACAGGTTGGTCTACTTTGCAAACCGCCCCTTGCAAACCCCCCTCTGCGCACTTGGATTTGCATCGCTATCGAGGAGCAAGTTGCACTGTGCGCAGTGTTGGGTTTCCTCTGCTATTGCCTCTAGGGCGGCGGAAACGCTTATTTGGATCTCCTTTATTTTGGCTAGGGAGTCCTTCATGCTCAGGGTTATATGGCGAACCACAGGTCTTTTTTCGTTCACCGTATAAATTAGCTCGTCTAGCAGTTTACCTAGAACGCGCATCTGGTCGCTACAGCTTGGGCCTAGTCCTCTGTGTTTCTTGGGAGGAGTAACCCGGGAAACACCCGAGGGACTGTCTTCGTCTCTGTGTCTCTTGGGAGTATCCGAATCGTTACCCGAAGATGCTCCCTGGTGCGCACAGGATGCCAGCTGTGACCCTCCAGGTGGCGTTCTTGCCAGTTTGCCGCTTCTGCCAAAAGCCTCAATGGCAATGCCCTTATCAGATGCATCGATTACATCCTCTGTAGTGGCCACACTCTTATATGCGGCACATTGCTTCGGCAGCGATCTTGGCAACGCATGGCGTCGCGCAGATGTCACTTGGCTTTGCCCTTGCTCCAGCTTTATCTCCTGTCTAAGGCACTTAGGAGTCCTGCGGTGGCCAAAAGTTTCCCTCTAACTTTTAACCGATGGGAGTTATACCGCTCCAAATCGGTCGCCAGAGCCCTGTTTGTATGTGCACCGCCGCAACGGGAGGGTTGGTTGGTGGTCAGGTCCTCGACCTTTTGCACTATTTATCTCCTAAGTGGCCTTGACTTGTTTTGGAGGTATTTAAAATTAATATTTTAAAAATTAAAAGCTTCGCCTGAAAGTATGCTTTACTTTCCGGCTTCCTGCTAGCTCTGTTAGCTTTCTGTTAACTCTCCCAGACAACGGTAAGAAGAGGCCTTGGATGTCACTAAGCCCGGTACGTACGACCGTCCCTTGGAGTCTCACCTCGCCAATTTTTTTGCACTTCACACAGGGAAAACTGACGGATTTTGTCTCAACGAAGGAGCGACTTGGAAAACGCGACCGTACTCGGAAAAGTCTACACAACTTGCGAGTGTGTGTGTGAGAGTGTGTATGCGAACGTGTGAATTTGAATTGAGGTTATGTTTTCAAGTGTGTACTCCCTCAATGTGTTGTATGCTCCCTTAGGTTAGGTTTGCCCAGAGCCGTGGTGTAGGTTGATGTGTTGATTGTTGTGCGTGAGGGCGGCAAATCCACCGATGTGAGTATGACTGCAGTTGTCGAGTACTCCTCTTCTCACTACTGATGCTCCTCAACCGGCGTGCCAGCAATCTGTCAGCAACGAAAAACTAGATGAATTAATTGGCTCCAAGAATTTGCACTTGGACGAAGACTTATCCTTTCTAAGCCTGTCCTGTCACGGTCGCCATTAATGTGGG
The DNA here is from genome assembly GCA_035044985.1 of Lordiphosa fenestrarum. Taxonomy (NCBI): domain Eukaryota; kingdom Metazoa; phylum Arthropoda; class Insecta; order Diptera; family Drosophilidae; genus Lordiphosa; species Lordiphosa fenestrarum. Next base: position 237,415 of record JAWNNO010004518.1, read on the forward strand.
TGTAGATCCCACTTAGAATTTGCAAATCCAGGAGTCGACTAATTCCTTGACCAAGTTTCCGCCAATTGCTCCAATAAAAGGTCTTCGATTTCGTTCAATGTAAGTATGTGTTTAATTTCGATGCGCTTGCGTGTGTTGCACTTGACTGTGCACTGCCAACTAAACTCGCTGCCGCTAAGCTCAAAGCAATGCGCTTAGCTTAACAGAGAATGAGAGCGAGGTGAAGAAGGAATGAAAGAGGAGAGGCAATCGGACTTGCCAACTCCTTTACATTGTTTACAATGCGTTAGGTGGAAATTACATGACGTTTCATTACGTGATTTCAGTTGCGATTACTACAGTTTAAGTTTGAATTTGAAAGTTAATGATACAAAATTATAAAATAAAGAATAATGGTTTTCTCCTCCAACAAGAGCATTATTCAGTTTGTTATAGTCGCCAGTCCATTTGTTACAGTTGAGGTAGGTTGGTACTATGTAGAAAGTTCCTTCCACAGTGCCAAGTTTTATGGTAGTTGCATTTTCGGATTTTATAAACTCACAGTTTACTTGTGTTCTAAGGTCTTTTTTTATGCCGAGTAGAATCCCTTCACTTGCTCTTCCTCTATTTGCTGTTCCTACATGTTATCGCAAATAAGAGACTATGTATCTAATTGTCCAATTTGTCTTACTTACAAGAGCGCGAACATTGTTCTTAGACCTCCACTGGGAAAGCCAATGCAATCTGAAAGGCCGTTTCAGTAGCTGTATATGGATCTCTTGGGACCATATCACGGCTTCATACACGGAAACATTAGACTTTAAACTGTGGTATACCATAACTCAAAATGTCACTTCCTGCATCCGCCAAAGAAAGGGGGATCACAATTTAAGTCAGGCTGGCTTAAATCGTTTCTAACCCGTTTTGGTATAGCGCAGATATATAATGCGATATACTCCTCTCAAGCGAATGCAAGCGAACTCGCGAATAGATCTGTCTTAACCGCAATACGAGCGTATATCGGTAGGGATCACACTAATTGGGACGCAAACTGAAGTCAGATTAGTGGCCAGCATTGAGAGCCAGCATCCACCGCAGCACCGGCTTCTCGCCATACTTTTTGTGTTTTGGCCAAAACATGGTTCTGGATGGGCTCGACTATAAACTTCTACGCCAACTGGACTTGGTTAGTGATGATACTATCTTCGATACTAGGCCTGACGTGTTGCAAATTGCACGAAAAAAAGCAAAAGAAAGTATTGCTAATGCACAAGGGGTGAATGCTAGGAGGTATAACCTTCGTAGGAGGAAAACGGAGCTAAAAGTAGGAGATCTCGTTTTTCCAAGGAACTTCGCTCAAAGTAATGCTGGAAAAAGATTCAGTAGTAAACTAGCTCCCGTGTTTATTAAATTTAAGTTCACCGAAAATTAAGTAAAGCTTAGCATGAACTGAATAATGAAGCTGAAAAGTCACTAGGAGTTTATCACTTGAAAGACATCCAGAAATGATATTTCGGATCCAGGTGTCTGTAGTTTCAGTTTATGACCTCTCGAGGTATGACTGTGGATGCATTAACTGTTTTGTAGTGGCCAGCTGGCAAAGTGTTTAAAAATACATCCAATCATCTTGCCCACGGTACTCACAGAGGCCAGCTCAATCGTTTGTTGTTGTATTTTATCTGCTTCAGCAACTCTCTTACGCTCTTGCTCAGCCAAGTCATGCTATCTCATTTGCATAGTGCATAGAACTTACGTCTTCTCTCTTCTCGCATTCAATGTATCGAGAGTAGAAAGAAGGAACACGCAAGAATAGATCAGGCGCAAGAAGAAATCGGCATGGAAACACAGAGGCGCGTGGAGTGGTTTCATTGCCAGAAAAGCCTTTCAAGCGGACATATTAAATTCACGACTTTCAAATACAAGTTCGAGTATAGTGAGGTTATATAACCTGCAAGGTCCATTCTGAAGTTCTAGCGTAATTTCTGTGCACAGGTGATTTTTGATGTTTCTAGTAATTGAGCGGTTTAGCTGACTCACATTTTGTTCGCATTAAAACACAGACTGCAGCCGCCGACCCGCCAGCGTAGTTAATACTGCTTGCGCCTCCGCGCTGTCATTTTATATACCCGTATATATCCCACTCAAAGCTCCACGTGTGTACATATTCCACAGAGGTGCCTGGGATATCGGGAGTCCAACTGTAGAAAAGAGCCTGCAAAGACGCTGAAGCGTCTTTGCATACATATGGATATATAGAATTTCAGCATTTAGTTGTTCTTACCTCCCAATATTCTAATCAACAATAAATTAAGTGTTATTTGACTTGGAAATGATTCAGTAGTGAATATTTATCTGGTTCTTCACTGTCTGAGATGAGACAACAATCATGTATTAGAGTTGAGTGATTAGAGGTCTGAATTAGGGGTAGTCGTACCACATTAACACGCTACCAAGGCAGGGAGGGTATGGAACAGGGTAAAAATGACATCTTAATTACCCGATCTGAAAGGCGTACAGCTTATGGTTATTCTCGTATGGTATATATATCTCGGTCTGAATCCTTATATTTTGTGTTGATTTTGTAGATTTCTGTAAAGTCCATTTATTATTGTGCTAGTGTGAAGCATGGCAAGAAGTGCACGTCCTCCAAATCCTGCCATGCAGGTCTTGAAAACCAACCTACCACACGCTACAAAGGTAATGTGGGAAAACTGATAACAGATTTCGAGTTAGGAGGTCGCAAAAAAAATTCGACTTTGTAGAATTGTGTTATAGACCAAACTGAACATGTTGACGGTGTTGTCAAAAAGAAAGTTTACAAAAAATCACCCTTCAGATTTTAGTGGCTGGATATAACGCAGCGGGTAGAGTGAGTGCCTGCCGCTTAGTGGGTTCGATCCTGCTCGGGACATCTAATAAAACAATTTCATTTTCAAAAACTTACACTCCCTTTCTCACTAGCTATTGTCGCCAGCTGTAAAGTAAAGGATATTAACAAATATCCATTGGATGAATTGATTTTAATTTCCATTTAATCATCCAACGGAGCTAAAAATTATCGAAAGGACTTGTAAAATGATCATCCTTGGAAGATTTTTCAGCTTTGTTGGATGATTAAAAGGATATTAAACACTTCTCAAACCTTGCCGTTCGGATACGGTACTAAACTTTAGGTTTTTTTTTCTTGAGAGAAAACTAAAAGCAGACAAGCCAATAAATTGAGAACAGCTCGGCTTGGCCCTTTGGGCTGTTTAAAGACTTATATTTTGTTAAGTATATAATTGTCAATACTTACGAGTTTGAGACAACAATTGAGGAAACGTCGCAAACAGATGCTGATTTCCCTGGATATTCTTTTTCATAATCGTCAAATCTTTGAAATAGTTCCGGGAACCAAACCATCAAAGTGTAGTAGCTGCCAATTAAGAAATCTAAAAGATGAAGGAATATATTTTAAAATATATATATATATACATACCTAGTAGTAAGACATAACTGTATACCACATGTTATAAAAGTGTTGTTCAAGTATGGTTTTTTGCATAGAGTTTTGGTTTGCGCCCAAATTTCCAATATTAGCTGCTTGAGCTCACTTGGCTTACGAAACCGTAAACTACGAACACTTTTTTCTCCCAAACGCTGAACTGTGCGATCTGGCTCTCGTAGACTAGTACACTATGTAGAAAATAAAACAGAAATGTAGTACATAGGACTATTAAAAATGCCATAGGTTGTTTTTCTTTAAACTAAACAATTAATTTTAAAAATTAGACAGTTTATCGCAGAATGTAATACCGAATACGGTATTTCGGTACCGTAAAGATTCGCTTTAAAAAGCAGGGATGCAAACCACTCGAAAATAGATACTGGTGAAAACCAAAGGATAAACTTTCCTAGAGACCAGGGGTGCTAATAGAAATTCTCGGTAGAAACTGGAAACTGGATAAACTCTTCATAGAGATCCGGGAACCTAGTCGTTACCACCACAAAAAGACGAATACTTTTCGGATATTTAACTGATATTTCATTCTTTTATTCCAGGTCTCTCAGTGTTCTCATATTATATTATTAATAGTCTTAACAATTTTTCCTATACTGCACCAGTCCTACGACAAACAACGCTTCTTACCACTCTTCGGAAATTTCCACTGGCCACGTTTATTTTGGTTCTCACTTTACTACTCGACTTTGCACTTGTTAAGCTTGTGCTCGCCGTCTGGACGGTTCCTCTGTCTTGACTAGAATGATCTCTATCTGTTGGCTTAATTTTCTTCCTACCTATGCTAGCCTCTGCCTGCCCTTACCGACATGTTGCCTCGCTCTCCTCTGTCCGCATTAACAACATGTTGTTTTGTTCTCTTCGCGCTCGCTCTCGTTTGGCCAAACTCCACGTTCTGTTCGCGCTCTCGCGACGACTCAATTCTAACAGGTAGAAAAGAGAGAGCGAGAGAAGCATTGCGCGCTAGTGTTGCTTTTCGGTGGTGGGTTTTTCCGTTCGCGGGCGGCGACAATAACGGCGCTTTTGGTTTCGTGTGGCTGCATGATACGATGGACACAGCAGAGAGGAATGGGAAAACTCAACTTTGTCTATTATTAACCGCTTCTGGCGGCAGCTTAAACTAAACTTACAAATATGTAGATAAGCTGTGGCGTTTGGGTGACGTCACAAGTTTTAGTTTTTATTAATATTACTCTCTACCGTTAAGAAAGCTACCAGCGCTAAGCGGGATAGATAGATTGGAGGAGGTGCACGCTGAGCCCCCCAAGAGACCAAAACACATGGCGCCCCGCTTTCAATATCGCTTACCGAAGTAGCAAAAGGAAGGAAGATCCTGAGTGTGATCGATGCCAGCAGTAGTGATGGTAAAATTCATCTAAGCCAATGGAAATAGATAGAGGCTGAGCTAGCAGGTGTTGCGTTGGAGGTGCTTAAAGCGAACCCAGGCCCACCGCCTATATGCAATAATGCGGGATGGTTTCAAGGAAACGTGAAGCTAATCGCATGCGATGATGAGAGGTCAGCTGATCTATATAAAGCAGCGATCGCGAAGATTCGGGAAGTTTACCCAGGGGCTCAACTATGGGCAGTTGATGCCAAAGACATTATCCTTGCCCTAGAGCGCGAGCTTGGCTGCACAAAAAGCCAAGCGCCCTAAATGACATTCTAGAAATGATGTCAATGTTTAGTTCGCCAGTACGACCTGAGAACTGGAAGGTTATAAAAGTGGAGGAGTCCAACAATGCGAACATCCACGTAACCTTCTAGACAAATAATGAGTCGGTAAATCATCTTTCCAAATCAAACGGCCTTCTGGATTGCGCATTCAAGAACGTGAGAGTCCAAGAGCCGTGGATCACTGGAGATAGGATCTGTGGCTTGAGGACTCCAAAATACAAATTGTACCACACTAAGGCTAACGGTAGGCGGCGTACATGTATACTAGCTAAACTAACACTTCACGCATTTCGACTTACCCAATTCAGTGATGGAGACATCACAGCAGTCAGCCTTGAATTGAGGACTATCATCTACCGGCTGACTTCATTCTATCTGCTCACAAATTAAAATTTTGAAAAATTAAAAAAAAAAATGTAATAAAAAATTTTAATATTGAGGCGTCTGTGCTGAATGTTGGTGGTTTTGTTTTGCTTGCTTAGCAGCTCCCCCCTTTACACAGGTTTGTGTGTGCGTTCGCTTGTACTTATTCTTTTTCTTTTTGTGCTTAGCTCCCACTCAGCTTTGCTTTCAAAGCTAAGTACGATTGCCATCTAACTGCGCTCTGTGGGTGTTTTTGTTTTTGTCTTTGTGATTTTTCGATACGCGCTTTGGTCCGCTTACTTTTTTGGTTTTAAGTCCCTCTGGTAAATTTGGTGCAATATGTCGTGCTGCAAAAAGTTCCGTCCGTCTGTCCTCTTATTGCCTATCAAAACATTAGGGGTCTTTTATCTAAGCTCCATACGTTATTTTTAAATAGTGCATCTTTTGAATTTGACATAGTTGCATTTTCAGAGACTTGGTTAAAATCCTCAATTTCTGATTGTGAAATCTTGTCAACTGATTTTTTTATCTATCGACATGATCGACCAGATCGCAAATTTGATGGTGTACTGATCGCAGTTAAGACCAGCCACAGTTCTGAACTGATCATTGTTGATAAGCCTGTGGGTGTTGAATTTGTTGCCGTAAAGGTAACGTTTCCATTATTTTTTTTATTTATTACTTGTTCTTATATCCCACCTTCATCCGATATTGAAATTTATATGCACCACGTAGCCTGCATAAAAGATGTTTTAGCCCACTTACGGGACATTGACACACTGGTTGTTGTAGGTGATTTTAGCTTCCCTAACATCACATGGTCAAATGCTAATGGGTCGACTTACCTTGTACCATCAGTACAGCATGATTTTTTAGATTGTCTGCTTGACATGTCTCTTTTTCAAATCAATCCTGTACAAAAGAATTTAAATAAATTGTTAAATCTTATTTGTGTCACTGATAGCACCAATGCCAGTGTCTCTAGGTCTCCCCCTCTATCATCACCCGAAGATTCTTACCATCCAACACTGGAAGTCTCGCTTTCAGTATTTGGACCTGCCCCTTCAAACTCAAAAATCCCCAATATACCTCGTCGTTGCTTCGTAAAGGAAACTTCACTTTGCTAAGTCAACTCATTTGTGCAACAGACTGGTCTCCATTGTACAATGCGATTGATTTGGATTTTTTTTAATTCTCTCTTAGATATCTGCATTCCTAATAGAGTCGCTTCCACCGCGTCACTAAATCCCCCTTGGTACTGTCCTAGATTATCTAATATGAAAAATATTAAATACAGATGCTTTAGAAAGTATAAACGTACTGGTTCTGCGATTGATTTTTCTAAATATTCAATAGCAAAATCTAACTTTACCATTTTTAACTCCGAGTGCTATAACAATTATCTTGCTAGGTGCAAAATTCAATTCGCACAGGATGCAAAGCAATTCTATAGCTTTGTGAACTCTAAGCGTAGATCTTCCTCTTTACCTTCCTCTTTTTTTCTGGGTAACCAAAAGGTTGGCAATGATTCCACAGCTGTTGACTTATTTGCTGGTTTTTTCCAATCAACTTATTCCTCTGTCCAATATGCTAACACTTCTTATCCTTATAACATATATCTTTGGAAAGAATCTTACATTATTCCTTTTCATAAAAAGGGTTGGAAGTCGGATATTTCAAATTACAGAGGCATTGCTAAGCTTTCCGCCATTCCGAAATTGTTTGAAGAGATTATAACCTCCACATTGCAGCATTATTGTAGATCTATTTTGTCACCTTTACAGCATGGTTTCATAAAACGTCGGTCAACAACGACCAATTTGCTCGAATTTACTTTGTTAGTTAATGATGGATTTCATGTGAAAAGGCAAACTGATGTCATTTACATCGACTTTAGCAAAGCCTTTGATTCTGTCAACCATGATCTTCGCCTCTTTAAGCTCGATCGATTAAGATTTCCCTCCTCCTTTCTGCTTTGGGCTTCGTCCTATCTAAAAGATAGAACTCAAAAAGTTCTGCTTCGTTCTAACACTTCAAAACCTGTGACTGTTACCTCTGGTTTACCTTAAAATAGCCACCTGGGTCCTCTGTTCTTCACTCAATTTATCAATGATCTCCCTACAATATTATCATATTCTCGGATACTCATGTATGCCGATGACGTTTAACTTATTTTATCTTTCAACCACCCGATTCATTCTATTGGATTGCAAGATGATCTTAACTCCTTGCAGTCTTGATGCTTGATACATCATTTGCACCTGAATTCCTCCAAGTGCATGTTTATGACTTTCCATCGATGCAAACCATTTCTGGTTTCCTATACTATTGGTAATGAACCGTTGCAACGTATTTCGTCCGTCGTTGATTTTGGAATTCTGTTTGACCCCAAATTGAGTTTTAATCACCATATCTCAACTATTGTTAACAAAGCGAATGGTGTACTTGGATTCATTAAACGTTGGTCAAAGGAGTTTAATGATCCCTACACCACTAAACTCCATTATACTGCTTTAGTCCGTCCCGTGCTAGAATACTGTTCATCCGTATGGTGTCCGCAGTATAAATATCATGTTGATCGTATTGAATCAGTTCAGAAACAATCTTTGCTTTTTGCCCTTCGTAGCCTAAATTGGGACCATAACCTCCGTTTGCCATCGTACTCCAGAAGACTCTTGCTTATAGACCTTCCTTCGCTAGCTAACCGTAGAACAGTCTTAGGTGTTTCTTTTCTTTACAAGTTAATTATCGGTGATGTAGATTCTTCTGAACTCTTACGTCGCCTTAACTTCTCTGTTCCTTCTAGGCCAACCAGAAACTTCTTTCCTTTAATCTTGTCTAAATGCACAACTGATTATGCCCAGCATAATCGATTTCGGGTTTTATGTCAAGACTACAACGATCTTTATCACCTCCTCTCAACATATCTCTCTCTTGTCCTTAAAAACGTCCCTTTACACTTATCTCCGCGAAAATCTCTGACCACTCCCAGCTGTGAATAGGGGCATAGCTTGCCGGACTGGCTAATAAATCTTCCCCCACCGGGTCAGAGATTTTTCGGTTATCTTTTTAATTTTATTTTAATATATTTTTAATTTGTAATTTTCTATTTTTGGTTACTCTTCCATTTTATCTTTAATTATAGTATTATGCCTTTATTCCTCTCTGTATTTGTAAGCCTGCATTTTCTTATCCTTTTTTTCTTACCTCTTCACATCTCTTCAGGCCTGTTCCGGGCTTCACATAACTTATTAAACATCAAATGAAATTAAATTCCAACGATTTTGAGTTCGCTGCTCTGGTATTCGACTTGCAATTTGACTGTTTCAGTTCCAAATTGTTTTTCTTATAACAACTCGCTGAACTTAATCAGTTGGATGAAACAATAAAAATACAAACTCTGCAATAGCTTAATATAGCTGTTTAATATCTCGCTTTATTTTGATAGCATTTTATGAAAATTATTAACTTACATCTGATTTCACATGCTCCAAGCAATGTGAATTCAAATCGAGTAATTCTATCAAATTATGAAAACCAGAACAGGTAGCCAAGTCGAAATAGAGAAAATTTAATGTAAGTGAAAAACTGAACAGGCCTGTATATTTGTTAAATGGTTTTGTTAGCTCTAATATCGACTCTGACCACAACAGGCTGTGAATTGGGGCATAGCTGGCCGGACCGGCAAATAAAAATCCCCAACCGAGTCGGAGTCGTTATTAGTTTATTTTGTAAGGCTTTTTTTTATGCCTCCTTAGTAAATAAGCCTTTTTATAACGTGTTTACAAATTTCGGGGTATAGCTGGCCGGACCGGCAAATAAAAATCCCCCACCGAGTCGGAGCCGTTATTAGTTTATTTTGTAATTTTTTTAGGCTTTTTTTTATGCCTCCTTAGTAAATTAACCATTTTATAACGTGCTTACAAATTTGTTGACAGCCTTTGTTTGTCGACTATTAATAAATAAATAAATAAAAAAAAAAATAGTACAAAGGAGCCAATACCAAATCAAAAGACACAAGACCTAGTGAGCAATAGTCAAGTAATCCGAACCAGACTAACACTAGGTGAAAACGCTAATGCACACCATACAGAATGGTCCAGCACTGACACTAATGATCGGGGTGAGTTACTCTACGAAGGTAATGACCGTACTTTTGTCACCAGAACTCGAAGGGAGGTACTAGATATCACCCTCATCTCAGAGTTTTTGAAAGAATTATCTCATGGAGAGTTCTATCGGACCACTCCTTCTCAGATCATAGACATATTGAGCTAAAGCTAATAGAATCATGCCTCGAACCTAAAAAGGTACAAAACTTAAAAAAAAATCTATCGAAAGCCAAGTGCAGAAAATTAGTAAGGCAATTGGGCAAGATAAAATTGGCTCACTTAGTAAAGAGGAATTATCAGTGCGTTTGGAATCTCTTGAGAGCGCTCGGGAATCGATTAATCAAGCTCATAACCGTTTGGAAGAACTGGATTTCGATGAGATCGGCAGTGAATTGATGGAGAAATTTGATGAGATGACCGTTTCTTTAAAAACTCGCTTGCGTCGTGAAATAAATAAACGTCAAATCGCCGCGCCCTGTTCCTCCACAATGCGTAACGAACAGATCGGGGAGGCGCAAACTACAATTGTCTACAGCCGATCTCGTCTAACTGAGCTTAAACTGTCTGAATTTATTGGTGGCTACACCAAGTATGCTGACTTCTTCCAAAAGATTTCCGCAATCATCGATAAAGATCTTGACTTATCTAATGTGGAAAGGCTGCAGCAGTTGCGAGCATGTCTGAAGGGATCTGCGTTGGAGACAATTTCGTCGCTGGAGATCAGCAATGCTAACTATCCTATAGCCCTTGAATTGCTGAATAAACGGTTTAATAATAAACGTCTTATATTCCAGGCACACGTCACTGAGATTTAGGGTTTGGAGCGCGTCGATTCGCCATCAGCTGTAAAACTTCGTGCGCTGTCTGACACCATCAACGCGCGTTGCAAAGCATGGGCAGTGTGGAGCAGATTGCTGGGAGCATCATCGTGTATAGTCTGCTGCAGAAGGTGGATAGCGTAACATAGACCAGATGGGAGGAGGCAGCGGCTTTGGATGTCATACCAACTTGCGAGCAATTCACAGCATTCTTAGAGCAGCGATGCCAAAAGTTGGAAAACGTTGAGCATTCTATGGCAACTTATGCGCCTAGCCCTCAGGTGGGAAAAAGTAGCAAAGTCGCCACAGCTGCGCCTCCGAGAAGCCAAGAAGCTTTCCCTTTGTATCAATTGCCTCAAAGGGGGACATCAGATGAGAGCATTTAGTTCTGGATCGTGCCGATTGTGTGGTGTCAAGCATCACACTCTACTTCATTTTGACTCTCAGGCCTGGCCGTCTCATCCTCAAGCCACTCTATCTGCTCCACCCAAAGCGCAGGTGGCCCAATAATCATCATCATTCGTCGCCCAGAATCTCAGTTCTGACGTTGTGCTCTTGGCAACAGCTGTCATTAACGTTAGGAATCATTCTGGGACTTTGGTTCCATGTCGCGCCTTGCTCGACTCTGGATCGCAGGTGCACATCATTACCTCTCGGCTAGCTCATCAGCTACAATTTCGAAAAACCAAAGCGTCTGCCTCTATCCCTGGTTTAGGAGACTCAAGTTTCATTTCTGAGGGTTATTCTGTCAACATCAATTTGCAATCACAAAATTCCGATTATTACACTAGCATCGTTGTTCTAGTTGCTCCTTCTATTACTGAAAATCAGCCAATCTACTCAGTGGATATCGATCATTGGAATATACCCTCAAATATTAGGTTAGCGGATCCTGCATTCAACAGGTACCAACAAATTGACATGCTCATCGGGGCAGGACTCTTCTTCGATCTTCTTTGCGTTGGCTAGATTAATCTGAATCCTGAATCTTCACAAAACTCAACTTGGCTGTATTGTCCCTGGAGGCGGTGCTCATTCGCGCAGAGCAGCTGCATTAACCACTCAACTGTTACCATCCTCAGAAGCCGATTCAGACGCTAAGATTGATGGAATAGTTCGGCGGTTCTGGGAAGTAGAAAGTTGCTCTGAGTCGTCCAGCAAAACCACCAAGGAGGAGCTTGATTGTAAAGCCCATTTCATCGAAAACTTTTCTCGATTGTCTACTGGCGAATGTTCGGTGCGGCTGCCTGCAAAACAAAGCGTAAGTCTACTTGGAGACTCCTACCAGCAGGCATACCGACTTTTTCTAAATTTGGAGCGCTAACTGGATCGCAACCATCAACTCAAAAATCAGTATGCGGCTTTTATAAAGGAGTATTTATCGTTGAACCACATGTCCCTCGTTGACTCAAATTCTTTAAGTCGCTGCCAATACTTTTTGCCTCATCATTGCGTGTTCAAGGAAGATAGTACAACAACTCAGCTTAGAGTGGTGTTCGATCGGTCTGCAGTTACAACGTCTGGTTATTCGTTAAATGAGGTGTTAATGGCGGGGCCTACCATACAGCCCAAACTTTTTAACACCCTGGTGCAGTTTCGTACCTTTCTGATTGCAATAACTGGAGATGTTGGAAAAATGTATAGGTGTGTAAGGATGTCAGAACCGGATAGCTATTTTCAGTGCATACTGTGGCGCGACTCTTCGTCTGAAGATGTGCAAGTATACAAACTCGATACTGTCTTTTATGGCACGAAGCCAGCCTCGTTCTTAGCTATTCGGGCCATGCATCAGTTGGCGATGGATGAAAATGTGACGCTTCCCATTGGAGCGGAAATACTTTTGCGTCATTTCTACGTAGATGATCTCATTTCGGGAGGCAACTCGGCCCAAGAAGTTCTCGAAATCAAGCGCCAAACGACAAAGCTCTTGAAAAAAGGAAATTTCAAGCTTCGAAAATGGTGCTCAAACGATGCCATCGTACTCCAGCAAAGGAGACTTTTCTAAAATTCGATGATGGGAGGGACATCGCTAAAACTCTCGGTTTAGCCTAGGATCCATCCTCAGACAAGCTTCTATTCTCATTTTCGTCGATGTACATGCCCAAAAAACCAACTAAAAGATCAGTTCTCTCTTCAATCGCTCGCTTCTATGATCCGCTTGGTCTTATTGGGCCCGTGATAGCTAAAGCCAAGATATTTTTGCAGAAGCTTTGGAGGGAAAAACTTAAATTGGGACGAATGTCTACCTGAATCTCTGGACTCGACGTGGCTTACTTTGTGCGCTGATATTAGTCGTACTTCACAATTTGAAGTAAATCGCTTGGCCATCGTACCTCAAGGTGTTATAGAAGTCCATGGATTTTGCGATGCCAGCATTGACGCCTATGGTGGATGCATCTATGTTGTATCCATGTTAGAAGGGAAGCGTGAAGTGCATCTCCTATGCGCTAAATCTCGTGTGGCTCCCCTGAAGACTCTCACGGTACCCAAATTGGAGCTTTGCGGTGCTGTAATACTGTCGACGCTGATTCGTGACATAGCTAAAATAACCCTATTCTCTTGCCCATTCTACTGTTGGTCAGACTCCGTCGTTGTTTTAGCTTGCATTCGTGATGAACCTTCTCGCTATCAAATATTCACTGCTTATAGAATTTCTTTAATCCAGGAGCTGACACCCAACATGGAATGGCGCTCCCACTGCCTTCAACCCTGCCGACATTCTTTCTCAAGGAACACTTCCCAGTGAAATTATGAAATCATCGCTTTGGATTCATGGTCCAGATTTCTTGGCTAAAGAAAAAAGTGATTGGCCATCGCCAAGTCTTGCAAAGCAACCGCTGGATGCGTTGATCCTACCCTTGGCTGCAAATTTGCTAATTCATTTGAGAAATTGAGAAGGGTCTTTGCCTATATCTACAAATTTCGACATTCTCACAGCTTATTGTTTGCGTATGGGCACTCAAATGCTTTTACGGTCCATACAGATGGCTCACCTTGGGGATGAGTATAGGATTCTGCAAGATGGTAAGCAGTTCAAGGCATCCAGCTCGATGGCTTCTCTTTCGCCAGTCATCGATGAGCTTTGACTCGTGCGTGTTGGTGGCCGCTTGAAGAACTCTACTTTGGACTTCAAGGCCCAGCACCCAATCATATTGCCTCGAAGCCATCCAGTGACGAAGGCAATCATAATGTACTTTCACAAGCGCAACATGCATGCTGGACCACGTTCACTCTTGGCGCAGATTCGGCTGGAATACTGGCCCATTAGGGGCCGCAAAACCGTCGCAAGTGTTGCAAGCAAGTGCATTACTTGTTTTCGAGCTAAGCCAAGCTTGGTTGAAACCATCATGGCAGCCCTTCCCGAGGATCGTGTGTGCGGCTCTTACACGTTTATGGTCACAGGAGTGGGTTTCTGTGGGCCATTCTACTTCAAAAGTGAGGTTCGAAGCCGGGCTCCCCAGAAGTGCTACGTGTGCATTTTTATCTGCTTCGCAACAAAGGCAGTGCATCTTGAGCTCGTTCAGGATTTATCCACAGCAGCTTTTCTGAATGCCTTGAAGAGGTTCGTGCTCGTTGCAAGCCTGCTCGTATTTGGTCGGATAATGGGACCAACTTCGTGGGAGCCCGGAATGAAATGGCTGAACTCAAGCAACTCTTTCTAAGCGATGCCCATATCAATGCTGTTCAGGAGTTCTGCCTTGCTGACGAGATCGAATGGCGATTCATCCCACCTCGGACTCCACACTTAGGTGGACTTTGGGAGGCAGCAGTGAAAACAGCAAAACATCATTTCTATCGGTCGGTCGGACCATACAAGACCGCTTGTTCCAATTTCAGAGCATCCCGCAGATCTTGATGTGTTGACGCCAGCTCATTTCCTAAGCACCGTGCCTCTTATGTTGTTTCCTGAGCCTGACGTTACAAAGCTAAACTTTAATAGGCTGGATCGCTGGCAGCGAATGACGTACTACCAGCAGACTTTTTGGGCACGATGGCGTGAAGAATATTTGACTCTTCTTCAGCAGCGTTCGAAATGGCGAACTCCTCAACCTGACAAGGTGTCTCGGGTCGCTGTACTAAGGACTTCTACTGGAACTATCAAGAGAGCTGTGAGGAAGCTGTGCGTGCTGCCAAAGCAGGATGATGTTGAAAGCCCGTGCCTTCCAACGGGGGGAGTATGTTTGGTTATCCAACCAACAGAGCAGCAGCAGCCCAAATCTACTAATTAAACTCCTTTTAAATCATGTTGTTGCTCTGTGAAGCAAAAGCGCATCTTAAGTAACTTCTCTTATTATTGTTTTGTTTTGCTAAACCGCTCTCCTTGCAACTCTCTTGCTCTGTTAAACTCTTCTATTTTGCTTGCTCTTGGCCTTCAGCTCAAGGGGCAGCGCACGTCATTATCAGTTTTCGCTTTCGTTGTGCTAGGCATCAGTTGTTGTTCTGATCCGCCGCAGCAAATATTCTTTCGTTTTGTCGTAACAGCACGGATCAATTTGGATTCGCCTGATGCTAAACATTAACTTGATTAACAATTTGAATTTCGGTTTGAGCACTGCCAGTCAGCCTGTTTAATAATTTACCCAACCTAAATCGGCCCTGTGCGGCAGATAAACAAATCTACTCTTTGAAAAAACACAATTCGGTGTTAAATTATTTGGACAAATTTATTGAAAATTAAATAGCTATTGAAAAAGCTCAATAGCTCAACAGTGGTCTCCCAATGACTTCAGGCCAATCAGCTTATCATCTTTTCTCCTAAAAACCATGGAGAGACTAATAGATGGCTACTTAAGGCAATCAATAGCCCCATCCACCCTGTCACCAGCGCAGCACACATACAGTAAGGAAAGGTCAACCGAAACAGCACTTCATTCTCTGGTCTCGAAAGTTAAGAAGTCGTTCGAGGCTAAGGAATATGCGCGTACGGTATTCCTCGACATCGAGGGTGCATTTAACAACGTTCTTCCCAATGCGCTGATAGCGTACGCTGACACGTTGCAATAATAGTACGAGGCAAATTTCCTCAAACTCTCTGCGATTTGATGCAGGAAGCAGTCTCAACAATTTCAGATTGGACGACACAAAGTGGGCTTGGAGTCAATCCAACCAAAACTGAACTCGTTCTTTTTACCCGCAAATATAAAAATAATAAAAAATATACCGACTGTAATACCACCACGACTAAACAGTACACTCCTAACATTTAGCGATTCTGCCGAAAATCTTGGTGTAGTTTTGGACAAAAAGCGCATTAAAAAAGCAAATTCTGCACTTTTCTCGGGCAAACGAAATAGTACTCTGGCTGTACACAGCCGTTGTACGCCCAATACTACTCCACGGAGTCATCGTATGGTGGCCGGCTCTGGGTAAACCTTTCTTCTTCACAACCATTACGAAAGTCTAACGTAGTGCTGCAATATGCATGACCGGTGCATTGCGCACAACCCCCACAGATGCACTTCACATAATGTTACATCGTATGCCTCTAAAACTATTGGGTAGAGAAATCGCCAGTAACACCGCTCTCAGGCTGAGAGAATGTGGTACCTGGAAAGATAGTAGCTCTGGCCACCTTACTATACTTCAGCAGCAAGCGGCGACACCACCGATGCTGCACAATTGTACCCCAAGTATAACCAGGGTTCGAATTGCTGACTAAATATTGGCAATAGTCTGAAGTTTCGACTTATAACTAAACTTTCATTTAGTTAATATTTGTAAATCGATTAATACCATAAACTTGACTTAAAACATAAATCATAAAAACTAAAAATAAAATAGTTTTTATAAAATATGGTTTGATTAACTAGGCTTACAGATATGAACAAAAACTAAACAAAATGGTTGGCATTAGTCGTTTTGTCACATTTAACTATTGACCATTTAGTTGTTTCAGTTGACTTGACTTGACTATCAACTGAGTAGTCGTTTCGTTTAATTTGAAAATTTCCAAATTTTTGTAGTCAATCATTGTTGTGATTGCTTAATGTATTTATTTATTATTTGGGCTTTAAAACATGTTTAAAATTCTTTCGCAGTGGCAATCAATCTAACGAAGAACGTTATATACAGGATATACCGTAGTAACAGGCTGTTTTCCAAGTCCAGAACGCAGCCATGCAGAAACAGCGAAGCGTTAATTAGTTTAATTTTCGCTTTGAACGGTGTAAGCTAAGTGAACCAAACTGACCAGTAGATTGACCTTTTTGACCATTCGCAGACCAGTTTTTTATACGACATTACTCGACAACTCGATATATTTATCCGATATTCGTAAAACAAATTTTTATAATCAATGATCGTAGTAGGTTCTAGTTTGGTTTATAGTTACTAGAAGTCTTTTCTTTGAATGCCAAATTATTTGACAGATTTCCGTTGTCGTTAATCAAATGTCTCAAAACGACTACTCAGTTGATGGTCAAGTCAACTAATACAACTTAATTGTCAATAGTCAAATATAACAAAACGACTAATGCCTATTATTTTGTTTAGTTATTGTTCATATCTCTAAGCCTAGTTGATCAAATCATATTTTATGAAAACTAGATCAATTTTAGTTTTTAGGATTTGATTCCGAAGTTGTAGTTAAAAGAACATTTTGACTTAGTCATTAGTACAGTCATTTCGAACCCTGAGTATAACACATACCATCAGGTATAGAGTCAACATACCAAGTCGACTGGACTGGAACTCAATGCCCCATTGCACTTCGAATACCATCAACTTCTACATTGATTGCTCCAAACTGAATGGACGGGTAGGAAGAGGAGGGATCAGTCCAGAAACGTGTTCATTTTCTCAGATAGTCAGCCTTAAAAGCCCATGACGCTAATACTAATAATGTCAAAACTCTTACCGATAATGAGATAGCCCAGCACTTTCAAATTAATTTCGTTTGGGTGCCTGGACACTGCAACATTGAAGGCAACGAGATGGCCGACCACCTCGCTAAAGTTGGGACTACCACCCATCTCCTACCAGATAAGAGCACCATAGGGGCGCCACTTGCGACCTTTTAACTACAATTAAAAGAAATGACCTATCGAATAACCACGCAAACGCAAACGATTCACACATGTGAAATATCTAGGCTTACAATGCCAACTCTGAATACCAAAAAAAACCACGGCGTAACACCGTCAAGAGAGAGAGAACATTTCCCTACTAATAGAGGCCCTGACTGGACACTGCCTAATTGGAAGACACGCCCTAAGTCTCGGTATCAGGCACAATGACTTCTGTAGAAGCTGCAACTCACCTGATGCAGAAGAGAGTGTACAACACCTCTTCTGTTACTGTCCAGCTTTCAGCAGAAGGCGACCCACGGTTCTCGTTCTTTCCTAAACGATCTGTCAGACATCTCTGAAACGCATGTTAACTCTTTGCTCAAATTCGTGCTACTATCTAAATGGCTTGACGGGGACGACCCTCCCTCTAGAAAGAGTTATATGGTAACACAACCGGCCTCTATTGGCCTAAGTGAAGAATGGGATTTTTCTATATTTCAACCATTACAACCTAACCTAACCTACCCTACTCTCTACCAAATGCAGAGTTCAGAGTGCAGAGTTCCTGCCTTTACACTGAACAGCCGTGTTTTTCATACGCTCCTACAACCTTCAAAGGTTTATTTCACTTCTATTTAGTTTCAATTTAACCTGCTTACAAACAATCGTCCGCATTGCTTTAAAGCTTTGTTTTTGTTTTGGTGCTCTTGCTCTTCCAAATAATTTTAAAGTGCACTGTTGGGTTTAAGCATTGGAAACCGCTCGATCGACCTCTGCCCAAATTGCCACCACGTGCTGAATGATCAATTAGTTGCTGCGTGGCGCTCTTCACCTACACACACTCTTTAGTCTAATTCAGCATGCAGTAAATACTAATAGCCTGCAGAATCCCGTGCCTGGCTCTTCGTCCAGTCCATTACCTTTTCAGGCATTAACGCTGCTCAGTATCCCTTTCTTGATCCCAGTGCTATTTCTGTCGCCGTTCTTGTTTTTTTATCCAGCCATCGTTTCTCCTACCGCAGCTATTGCTACTGATGGCAAATCGGCTACCGATCCATCGTTTCTCCTACCGCTTCTTGATCGGTCCCTGTTGCTAATCCAAATATTGCTCTTGCGACTGCTTCGACTTCTGTCTCTGCTATAAGTCCGCAAGCGGCTCCTTCTCAAACTGCTTCTGATGCGATTCGGGCTCCGTGCCCTGCCACTGTTCCTGTCACTGTTTCTGCCACTGTTCCTGCTGCCAGTTCAAGTCTTGCACTTGCTTATGCTGTTTCTGTTCAAGCTGCCAACCCTCCTTCTGTTCCTGCTGTATTTCCGGCTTCCATTCCTGCTTCTGATCCGGCGGCCGGCTTAAGTCTCGCACCAGCTGATGTTGCTTCTGTCCCTGGTGCCAACCCTCCAGCTGTTCCTACTGCCATTCCGGCTCGGATTCGTGCTTCAGTTCAAGTTGCCTGCTCAAGTCTTGCACTCTCTAGCGCCGGTTAAGCTATTGGGTCGGCTGGATTTTCTTCTGCGACAACTGCTAGCTCCATATCTCGTGCAATGCTAACAGCTGTGGTACCTCTTAAGTCCATATTTGTATCCCAACTCATGGCTACTGCTACGGATGATCTAATCAGACAATATATATGTTCTAGCCTAAATATTTCTAACGATGATGAGATTGTGGTTCGAAAATTTAACTTTTAGTCTAATAGAAGACTATCCTCTTTTAAAATCACTATGCCGGAGGCATATATCGACAGAGCGCTTGTTTCATCTTTCTGGCCTGAGAATACAGTAGCTCACATTTTTACAGATCGCCTTAATAAGAATACAACTGTAATTGGTAAATCCTCTTCTGTCCCTATTCCAAAAAACTTATAAAACTTAATCCTTTTTCTATCTGCTTTCAAAATGTCAATAGCATGCGACGCAAGCTTAGTTCTTTATATAGCAATAGTGCGACTTTTGCATATGATGCTATTGCTTTTTGTGAGACTTTGCTCTATTCTGACATGGACAATTCCGAAATCCTGACTGACAACTACTTTATGTACAGACATGATCGTCCTAATCGTCGAGGTGGTGGAGTTAAATTGCTGTAAACGCTGTTTGGGCATCTGGAGAAATCCCACATGACTCTTCTTCCAACATTGAATTTGTTGCGGTTAAAATCCAAACACATGAATATAGCATTTATATTACATGCTCGTACATCCCGGGTCTGAGCTTGCAACTTATATTTGTCATGCTGAACAAATTCAGCGAGTAGCAGCTCTACTAGGAGATTGTTACCGCTAGTTTTTGTAGTAGTTTTTGGTGACTTCAATATTACTCATTTATCTTGGTTACCTTGTGATAACTCAAATGAGCTTTACCCATGTGATCAACATAACTTTGTTGATTTAATGGCCGAGTTTTCTTTATGCCAGATAAACTGAATTTCTAATGGTATGCATAGGCTCCTTGATCTTGTGTTTACCAATGATGTCCCCAATTCTGTGGTATCTAGAATCCACCTCTATATCCTTGACTCTTTTGACGACATTGTGAGTGCTACCAAGTCATTTTAGGATTCCTTGATAACGATTTTAAATGATTTCGTCCCGCTATGCGCTCCGTCCCCTCCGACAAGGGCTCCCCCTTGGTTCACACGTGAACTACCTAATCATAAAAACATCAAAAGTCAATTATTCAAAAAATGTAAGAGAACTGTATCCCATCTAGATTATTTTAAGTACTTGGTAACTCGTTCTAATTACATGACGCATAATTCCGAGTGTTACCTGCAAATTTTCAACAAGATCCTAAGAGTTTTTATAAAATTGTAAATTCGAAACGCAAGTCTTCACGTTTTCCACCCGCGCTTTCTCTGGACAAAACGGGAGAAATCTAAACCTTGCCTCGGCCTATATTCCATACGAGGAAAAGGATCCCCATCGGAAAGCATCAGAGCCTTCATTTGGCATGCGCAGAAAGAGGGCATCGAAGCTGTCCTGGGGTTCGATGCGAATGCCCACCACTCCATATGGGGTAGTACGGGCATTAACGATCGAGGAGAGGCACTGCTGGACTACATTTTTAGCACAAACCTTATTCTGAGTAACAGGGGAGACCACCCCACTTTCCGAAATAAGCATCGTGCTCAGGTTATAGGCATAACCGTAGCGCTAAGCAGAGGCTCTCTGACCGTTGACGACTGGCATGTATCCACCAAGTGCTCCTTTTCGGACCACTACGGGATACTGTTCAGCCAAGAGTCTCTGGAACTGCTCGTGAACACACATTTCCAGGTTGCCTAGATGCTGAACCAGAGGTCGGGTCAACTTAGCTATAAATCAGCGAGGCACCTGGGAAAAGAGACACTACGATGATTGACGAAATCATCACTGAAGAAAAGATAAACTGGGCTATCAAGTCATTCCGACCCTTTAAATCACCAGGACCGGATGACATCCGACCAGTCATGTTGCAAGTATCGATCTTGAATCTACTGCAATGGCTGACCAAGATTTTCGAGGGCTGTCTCCTCACGGGGTTCATCCCAGAAAGCTGGCGAGAGATGAGAGTGGTCTTCAACCCCAAGTCAGGGAAGATAAGCCACAACTCTCCGAAAGACTATAGACCCATCAGTCTATCAACGTTTCTAATGGGTAATGGGTAAATTCTTACCCACAATCAGTGAGCTATTAGAATCTGCTCTGGCTAGAACCCTAAGATGGGCACACCAGAACGGTCTAGGGGCTAATCCACAGAAGACCCAACTGCTGCTGTTCACAAGGAGATACAAGATCCCTTAGTTCACACTCCCATCCATTGGGGGAACGCAGCTCAATCGGGTCAACGAAGTGAAGTATCTGGGCGTCATTCTTGACTCAAAACTCTCTAAGAAGAGAAACTCTGAGGAAAGAATGAAGAAGACATTAGGCGCGTACTATGCCTGCAAGAAGACCTTTGGTAGGAAGTGGGGACTGCAACCGTATATCATTCATTGGTTATACACAGCGGTCGTCAGACCTATCCTTACCTATGGAGCGCTGGTATGGTGGAAGGCGGCCAACACCAAATCCCACCGAAACAGCAGCTAGCCTGGGCATAACAGCATCCCTGCGATCCACCCCCCAGGCGGCCCTGGATGTAATTCTGAACCTGGAACCAGTAGACACTTTCCTGAAGTATGAAGCTTCGAGAAGCGCAGTAAGACTCCGGGAACTGAAACTTCTTAAAACATCTACTTCAGGCTACAGCAGTATCCTACAGGAAGTAGGAATAAGTGCAGAGGCAAAGGGAAGTGACTACTGCATACCAGTTCAGAAATGGAACGACAACTTTGGAACACGGTTCCCGGAGAGAGAGGAATGGAAGCAAGACACTACCATCAGGGAGAACGAGCTATACATCTATACAGACGGAAGCATCTGGGTTAACCATTATTTGAAGACCTGGACAGACTGGCAAATGTGCCCCAAGAAGACCTCGCTCTTTTTGTGGATTCCTCAAAATGATTTAAATAGAGAGTTTGCGCCGAATCTGACCGTCAATACCCACTACCCCCTCCCCTCCCAAACCCCACCCCCTTACTAGGCATCACAATGGGCCAAAAGGCCTCTGGGTGAACTCGGCCTCGTCGGAGCGGCCTATTTAACCCAACCTAACCTTCTCTGGACAACACAAATGATGTGGATATTGCCAACTTGTTTGCATCATTTTTCCAGCGATGCTATTGCTCCTCATCTCTTAATATTAGGTAGGTAGGCAGTTCCGGCTGACCCCAAATGGGGTCACACATAGACTTTATCTCTCAATATTAGACAGTCCTATTTTTATAACATTGCCCATTCGAGCTGCATTTTTCCCCTGTTTTAGACTCTGAGAGCCTACTGACAAGCTTAACATCCGTTGATGCTTCTTTCAACCCTGGGCCTGACAATGTTCCAAGATGTTTGCTAAAATATTGTGCCGTCTCGTGGTGTGAGCCCTTGCTGAAACTCTTCAACTTGGTGATTTCTCTTACTGTTGGAAAGAGTCATACATTATTCCTATCCACAAAAAGGGATCAAAGTCAGTAGAGTCAAACTACAGGATCATTTCCAAGCTATCGGCAATTCCTAAAGTTTTCGAGTCTCTGATCACTTCTCAATTACAGCATTGCTGCCGCTCAATTATTTCCCCATCTCAACATGGATTTATGAAAAAACGTTCAGTCGAAACTAACTTGCTTAAGTTTACAACTCTTGTCAATATGGGGTTTGTAAACAAGCAGCAAATGGATGTAATATACCCAGATTTCAGCAAAGCATTTGACTCCGTTAATCATGAGCTCCTTATACACAAACTGTACAAGCTTGGTTTTCCCCCTAAGTTCTTAATTGGATTATGGCTTATTTGTCTGATCGCTCCCAAAGAGTTAGATTCAACTCACAGTTTTCTGCGGATGATATTAAGCTCTGCCGGTCTTATGATGACCTATTATCACCTCTTCTCCTTCAAAGGGACCTAAGCTCTCTTAATAATTGGTGCAAAATCAATATTCTGCCTCTCAACAATGAGAAGTGTAAATATATTACTCTCCATCATAGTAAGCCTTATATTTATGTCCGATCCAGTGAAATAAAGTTAGTCAGGTTGTAGAGTTTTTATTTATTAAATTTATTCAGCGAGGCACAAAATGCACTCGGTCTTCGTTGTGTTTGTTCTGGGCACCAACTTCAGATTGATTGCTTAGAATTATGTTACGTTTTGCTTAAGCTAAAGTCGCGCAGCTACGCTGTCAGAAACGCTGGCAGCGGAGCGACTACATTATGTGTTTATTATTTACACAACGCTCAGAGCGGCGCTGTGCTGGAGAGAGTGTTATGTGCACATGGATTGGCTCATGTTAACTGCGCCGCCAGCTTATGCTAAATATGCCGACGCATCACTTATGAAGTTTGGAGGATCATATTACTTTGGCTTTGAGCATGGGACTTGAATATACATAAACATTGCAACAAAGTGTAACAATGTGTGTAAGTTAAAATGTACTGGGTACAGTGGGTACTCTATATGTGTGCATACCACATCTCCCTCCTTTTGAAAAATAACGTAATAAAATGAAGTTATTTTAGTGTTAATTATTGTATATATATCTTTTTTATTTTTTATTTTTTTTTTTTTATTGTGCGAATATATATTTGAATTTTTAGTTAAGTACGAAAATGTGCATAGATGTGAAAAGTGTAATTATATATTTGTAGTTAATTCTTTGTTTTGTTTTTGTTCTTTTTTATACCCGTTACTCGTAGAGTAAAAAGGGTATACTAAAGTCGTGCAAATGTATGTAACAGGCAGAAGGAAACATCTCCGATATCATAAAGTATATATATTCTTCATCAGCTTCAACAGCCGAGTCGATATAGCCATGTCCGTCTGTCCGTCCGTCCGTCCGTCCGTCCGTCCGTCCGTCCGTCTGTACCTAGATCTACACCTAGATCTCAGAGACTAGAAGAGCTAGAGCAACCAAATCTTATACGTAAGCTAGTATTGTCTGTAGGCAGATCAAGTTTGTTTCAAATTCTGGCCACGCCCCCACCCGCCCCCGCAATAAAAAATAATGAATAACTCCCACAATTTTTAAGATATCGAGCTCAGATTTTGCAGTGTAGTCTATGTGGCCAATATCTACAATCTCACAAATAAAGGATCTAAAGGATCGGATAATAAATGGCCGAGTTAAAAAAATGTTGCATACTTATCCGAGCTGAGCTGAGTAACGGGTATTTCGAAGTCGGGCAGGGCCGACTTTAACTTACGCTCTCGTTTTTTTTTGTATTAAATATATATTTTTTTTTTTAAATCACTTTATATATATACTATATATAGTAATTTAATGATTGAATAAAAATTAAAATGATATTTTATCTGCATGCATGCGATTTGATAAAATATTAATTATGAGATAAAAATTTTTAGCCTATCCTTATGGACTGTTTGTTTTTTATTCTTATTGTCTGAAATGATTATATTATCCCTATTTTCTATCTTTTCCACTTTATACGGTCCCGTATATTTAAAAGCTAATTTATGGCCTGCTTCGTTTTTTAAAAAAACTTTATCTCCTATTGATAAACTTATATTATATTTGCTTTAGAATCGTACAGCTCCTTATTTTTCCTCTTATTTTCCTCTAATATAATTCTAGCTTGCTTATATGCTAATTCTAATCTATACTTTGACTCTTTTGCGTAGTCATCTACGTTATATAATGGATTAATGTGGTTATCCATGTTATTAAATGATTTGTTAACGCTAGGTTTTCTGCTAAATACTAATTCATAGGGACAATAATTGTGTGTTGTGGATGGTGTGGTATTAAAACAATATACAAAGTATAATAACCAAACATCCCAATCAGTTTTGTCAACCGATATGTAAGAACGAATGTATTCGTTGAGTGTTCTATGGCTTCTTTCAACAGTTCCTAACATCTGGTGATGGTAGGCTGTCGATGTTATGTTTTGAATGCCAAGGTATTTGCATAAATCTTTGATAATTGAATTCTTATATTCCGTTCCCATGTCCGTAATGAACGTCTTCATCGGACCGTACTTTAGAATAAAAGATTCAAGAATTGCTTTTGCTACTGTATTAGCTCTTTTGTCAGGTATTGGTATGGCAACAAGGTACTTTGTTAAGTCACAAATTAAAGTGATAGAATATTCATTTCCTTGCTCTGATTTTGGTAATGGACCGATCGTATCCACTATTACTCTATCAAATGCCATTAATGGACTTTCAGTTATTGTCAAAGGAGTTTTAGTATGGGTAGTAATTTTACTTTTTTGACATTTTGGACATTTTGGACATTTTCTCACGTAAGATTTTATATTTCGTGACATGTTTTTTCAATAGAAATAACGTTTTATTTTCGACGTCGTTTTTGTTATTCCTGTATGTCCTCCTTGTATTGGACTATCATGATATGTAGACATTATTTCTTCGATTTGCTTTTTATTTTCATTTTTTATTGTGGTCACCGGCTGGAGTAGCGCTACTCTTAGATTTTTTTAGTATTTTATTGCCCATATTTTTAAAAGAATCAATTGAAACGTGTTCAAAGATTTCTTCACACGGTGCCATCTTTAGTTGAATAATTCCATGTATACCGGCATCTTTTTCAAGCCTTTGGAAAAATTGATCTAAATCAAAAACTCCATTAATATATAGGTCATCAACATTAATTCTTGCAATTACTTTTTTTCCATGTTTCAGGAAACATTTTAATGAATTTGCTTGCAAGGTCACTACTTTTTTAACATCTTCATTTCGAATGACGTTATATATTTTGGGCTTCGAAGTGTTCGGTTGCTTGCGCAATTCCGAATCTATTCCTGCGCAGGATTTTTTATGTCTACTTTCGCTTCTTGTAGTGACTTTTAGGATTTGTTTTGGTATTTCTTTGAGTTGATCAATGGTTATTCTTGATAACGCATCTGCAACATGATTGTCCTTTCCCTTAAGATATTCGACTGTAAATTGGTATTCTTCTAAATCAAGTCTCATTCTTGTTAATTTTGAGCTGTAAAATGTTTTCCATATATTGATGGTCTGAAATAATTTATTGCCAATGTGTTGCGGTTAAATCTTGTTCTGTGGTGTTTTTATTAGATTCGCCTTTGGTAAATGATCGTGAAGCATATGCAACTGGGAGTTGTAGTCCGTTGCTTTCTTGAGTTAATACGGCTCCACAAGCTTGTTTACTTGCGTCCGTGATGATACAAAATTCTTTGGAAAAATCTGGATATTGCAGTAATGTCGGGGACATTAATTTTTCTTTTAAATAATCGAAAGCTTCTTGACATTGAGGTGTCCATTCAAACTTAACATTCTTTTTACATAAGTATGTAATTTGGCGGGAATAATCCGAGAAGTTTTTGATAAATCGACAATAATAGTTACAAAATGCAACGAATCTTCTAGCACGGTCTGCGACAGTAGGTACTGGATAATTTTTTATGACCATACTTTTTGTCATCCGGTAGAATTCCTTGACTGGTGCATTTATGGCCTAGAAATGTAACTTCATGCATGAAGAATGTACATTTTTCAGGGTGTAATTTTAAATTTTTTAGCATGTGCTTTTCTGAGCAACCGATGACTATTAAATCGTCCATATAAAGGAACGCTTGAGAAGGATTTAATCCTGAAAATGCTATTGTCATCATTCTTTGGAAAGAATTTGGTGCTATTTTTAATCCATAGGGTAATCGTGTGAAACGATAAGAGCCGTTGCTCGTTGAAAATGAAGTTATGTTTCTTGAATCTTCGTTTAATTCTATCTGATGGAATCCAGACATTAGATCTAAACATGAAAAATATTTAGCTCTTCCCAATTGATCTAGAATATCGTCTATTCTTGGTAATGGGAATTTATCTGCCAATAGTTTCTTATTTATCTGGCGGTAATCAACCACTCAACGCCACCTTTTTGTGTTTGAATCAGGAAATGATTTTTTTGGAACTAAAAGCAATGGGCTGTTGTACACTGACACTGATGGTTCTACAATGTTATCTTTTATTAATTTCTCAACTTGTTTTACAAGTTCATCTTTCTGACTATGGTGGTTTCTGTAGTTTTTTATATAAGCTGGTTCATCATTTTTCAATCTCAGTTTTTGGTCATTGAAATTATTTGTCGTAATTGGTTCTGTTTCCAATCCGAATATGTCTGTATATTTCGAATACAATTCTGTCAAATCGTCTTTGTATTGAGACGGGAAATTCTTTTTTAACTGAGATAATACTAATTCCTTTCTTTGTGGATCATTTATCTGTAATATTTCATAATTTTGAAGTGGTTCATATTGGAGTTTGTCTAATTTTAGAACTTGAGTTTTGTTCGTTGTATTCAGTATGCGAACGAATGCATTTTTTGTATGGGAAATTGTATTTGCAATGAAAATACCTTTTTGAATTTCTTGATTTGGTATTAGAATCTCTTCGTCATCTGTATTAAGAGTAATTTGTCTTATAACTTCGGATCGACATGGAATAACGATTTCGTTGTTGTCTGTATTATAGACAATTGGGATGTGTATTGAAGATTGTAAATTGTTTGGTCGTAGTATTAAAGAATCGCTTTCTGGAGTGAAGTCGAGTAGACCATTGAATGTTTTTATGAAGTCTAATCCAAGAATTCCATTTCCCGGTATTGGAAAATCAGTTGGTACTATATGGAAGTTGTATGGTATAATGAATGTTCGGAGCAGAACCTCTGAGCATCGCTGCCCAAATAAACTTTCTCAAAAGTTCCTATTAAATTGTCATTAAAATCAAAGGCCATCTGCCACCAATATATGTTTGCTTGCTTCGATTCGCGATTATTATTGTACCCCCCTCGCCAGTTCTATATTTAGAAACTGCAGCTGCGTGGACGCCTAAGCTTGTCTCTTATACATGCTTAGCCTAAGCGCAGTCGCAGCAGAGCTAATTTGGCACACATATAATTTGTGGTGAGCTGGCGAGCCTCACTTGCATTTGAGAACTGAATTAAAGAAGACTTGTTAATTTTATTTGCGCGCCGTGTTAACTTCATTTCGTTGTTTTTAGCTTGGCCAATTGGGGATGCAAACCAGTATCTCCACATAAAATTTGGTGACCCCGACGTGATCGTTGCAAGTCGGCTATATATATAGACACTATATAGTTCTTGATATATAGTAGTTTGTACATATCGCTGTACAAACATTCTCGCTTTGCACATATCGTTGTGCAGACATTTTCGTTGGTTCGTGTGTCGATACACACACATACATATACATAGCAGTTTTTTGGCGGATCAACTGCTCTCGGTTCGGTACAAACAGTTTTGCCGATCAGTGCAGTGAACATACACACATATATACTCGCATATACATACAAACATACAAAGCAAAGGCGCGCGCCTAGCAACAAGCATAAAAACGTTTTTGTGTTTCGCGATCATTGCTTATGCTTTGATACATATATAAGCGGCTGTGCAGTGACAAGTAAACAGTTAGAAGGCACTTGATTTTCGGCGTGTCTGTCATTCTCGCATACAGGGTGTTTTTTATTTGAATTGATACGAGCGAAGGGCATTCAACTTTGAGCATGACAAACGGAATTGGTGAAGGTGCTAAGAGTGTCCAGTCGGGTGGGCCAAGTGACCTCGATTTTTACAAGGCTAAAGCTGGATCGGTCGTGCGTCAGCTTAAAGCCTTACACGCGTTTGTAACTTCTGAAGAAGTTTCTGACCTTGATGAAGCTGAGCTGCAAGTGCGTTTGGATTGGATCGAGCGCATGTACAGCGAATTTGATGCCGCTCAATCCAGCCTAGAGAGGCTGCATCTGTTGGAGTTGGCTGCAGATACGCGGGAAAGTTTTGGAAAGCTGTATGTGAATGTAAAGGCGCGTCTCTCTCGGGAGCTTATGGCTGCGCGCACTTCCTCAAATGCGCATTCAACAACGGTTCGTCATTTTGTGGATGAAAATGGTTCATCGTTCGGATGCTCCATGAATAGACCTCGGCTGCCAGATCTTCAACTTCCTCGATTTGCTGGAAATTATGCAGACTGGCCGGATTTCTTCTCGATGTTCTCGACCATTGTAGATAAGGACGATCGCATATCCAAAATCGAGAAGTTTCAACACCTGCGTGGGAGTTTAGATGGTGCAGCGTTGGACACAATTCGATCCCTTGAGCTAACCGAAGAAAATTACGACAGGGCTCTAAGTTTATTAAAAAGTCGATTTGATAATAAACTTATGCATTTTCAGGCACACATCAAGGCGATTTTCGAGCTGCAAGGGGTGGAGAAGGGTTCAGCGAGCAGTTTGCGGAAGCTAAGCGACTAGCTTAATGTTCACCTACGGGCTCTTCAGACATTGGCTACTCCTCAGGAAACTTCTGATGGTTTTCTGATCTACATCGTGGATCAGTATGGCTTCGTTTCTGGAGAAAAGATGCCGGATGATAGAGAATCTGGAATCGGCTATGGTAACCCAAACATCTAGCCAACAGGTGGGAAAAACCTTATCGAAACATAAAACCAACATTCTCATCGCATCCACTAACGCTCATACTCAGTCAACATGCAACATATGTCACTCATATGATCATTACATCTCGAAATGTCAGCAATTTCTAAATCTTTCACCCAATTCTCGATATAAGGAAGCCAAGAAAAGGCACTTGTGCTTAAATTGCCTGCGAAAAGGGCATGCTCTGCAGCGGTGCAAATCTGGGGCTTGCAGGCACTGCCAGGCCAAACACCATTCTCTGTTGCACATACCATCAATTCCCTCTTCATATAACGCTTCACCATCGCCCTCTGAGACAGCTAACCAAACATCAACCTCATCTACCCTGGTCTCAAGCGTATCTTCATGCCCTCCCCTTGCAGTCTCGAAGTCCTTGCCAAACGACTATTTGCTACCAGCCACTGCCCTCGTATACGTAAAATGCCGGTCTGGGGAGCTCATACCCTGTCGGGCAATTTTGGACTCCGCCTCACAGCTGAATTTCGTCACAAGTAGACTCGCTAATAAACTTCAGCTGAAACATCGACCTTCGCATATTCAAATTTCTGGGATTGGGTCATCTTCTCTTGAGTCTGACAAGGCTGTGGATATCGTCGCGCAATCTCAAGATGCAAG